>JAWQUT010000786.1:72108-88804 GCA_033807755.1 Ellobium chinense
TGTGTGTGTGTGTGTGTGTGTGTGTGTGTGTGTGTGTGTGTGTGTGTGTGTGTGTGTGTGTGTGTGTGTGTGTGTGTGTGTGTTTCCGCGGGTGCGAGGGTGCGTGTTCCTGTGTTTTCCATACTCATTGTGCTCTTTGAAACTGAGAGAAAACATAAATATGTCTACGCGCCTTAAGCCCAGCCTAGGGGATTAGGGTGGCAAAGGCAATCAATTATTATTATTATAGGACAAATTAAATAATAATTATATTATTGCATATCTGGCACAGTGGGTCTCACAGGGTTAAACGCCTTACTTCCTTCTGTCAAAGCAAGGGCTGATTACCTAATCGTGAGTCGTGTAAAATGGCAGTATGTACGTCAGTTCATTCCATTCCATTCATCAATAAAAGCGAATTCGCTCTTCGTTAATTGAGGCTATTGTGATTTAATTGCTACATAACTTTTCCTTGGGGTGAAACAATACCATTTCTTCCCTTTTATATTCTGTTCATTAGTTTGTTTCAGAATGAACGGAGTGCTCATTTCCCTAGAGTCTTGTTTTCGTAACGAGCGAAGAATGTAAGGTGTTATTTCATTCGTTGCTACACTTTTCGTTCTTTAATTGACAGGAAGTGCGAATGTACGGAGCAAAAGTCTCGAGGATTGATGGTGAGGCTGCGACAAGAATGGATGACCTGTCCAAACAAAAAAAAAGAAAAATCGATGCTAAACTCGAAAATTTCCAGTGGAAAAAAAGAAAGATATATCGATTTATTTCCAGACATTGAAATGGAGACAACAGGAAAACATCAACTGATCGATATATTAAAGTTTGAAGAAGGGAAATGGACTGAACGAATTTTAGCCTCATGTACTCCAAAACTCGGTGGATTTATTGTAATGTTATTGTCCTACGTTCATTAACCTTATAGGAAACTCAACGAGCGGGACACTGGATGACTACATTACAGGTTTATCTGTTGAAAGGGCGCTCTAAAGGTTTACAGAGTGTGGTTTCATCAATGAAGGACATCTGAATTCGAAATTTTAAAGGATCTTCACAAATTTCTTAGCAAAGAAAGAACCCCTTGACTCATATAGATATGTGTTTTCATACTTTAAATACTAGGCATTTTCAGATCGCTTTTTTTTAACCTTAACTTTTGGAGGAACTATATGTGAGCTGTCGGGAAATGTGTCATGGTCACTTATGAGCATCAGGCTCACACACAAAAGTAAGGGAACATATTCAGGTAGTAGGTATTCAAGAATAAAATTGCTGTGAAGTAACGTTCCTGATGTGTAGTGGTAGCACGTTCAGATTTGCAAGCTGAAAGACCCTGGGTTCGATTCCCGATAGGAACATGAAATTTTCTAGTGTACGTTGTTTTCGGCCCTTCTTCTCAGATTTGATCTCTCACAATAATTTGGTAAAATCCCGGGTGACACACTTCCTAAGATAATGTGTCACAGCTTCCATTAAAAATTATCAGACAGGGCTCACATTCCTTCCCTTTAATGAATAATAGATTAATCCTTGCCACCCGGGTACATAATTACTCATGCACTATTGTATTGTAATACATTATGTTAGCCTATGGCCTAATAAAACCTTTGAAACTTGAAAAAAAATAAATTATGTACTAGCAATGTGCAAAGTATTTATGCAGTATAAAATTCTCTACTGGTGAAAGTCGGGAAAAAAACAACAGCGCTTTGATGTGAAGTGTGCGATTGATTTCAAAATAGTGATGTGTTCCATCTTGCCTCTTCTCTCTTTTGATACCCCGGACGGGTCTTTAATGTTAGACTGGATCAGTCCATGTTAGACTTATGAAGAGTTAAAAGGGGATGGGAGAAATGGATCTTTATCTGTAACATGCCGAACGCTCCTGTTTGTGGAAATAAAACGTGTTATTTCTGACAGGTGTCGCGTTTACTGTCGCAATTATCCCTTCCGCTCTTCATCTTAAGTCATTTCTCCAAGTCATTTAAGAGCTTGCGCACAAAGGATCTCTTACCATCGTAAGAATAACATTAGTGCATTGGTGCTGAATGCACCCTTAATGCGTTTAATATGCAGATTTAATATGTTAATAATTCTTACGATGGTAAGAGATCCCATCATTAATGCGCGAGTTGGGTTACTTTCAGAATCGAGAGAAGGAGAAGGGCGAGAAGGCAAGAAAAGAATTACAGTACTCCCAACATAATCACAGTATAATGAAAACTCAAAGGTAACTCGAAAACATCCACCTTTGGCAATTTTTGTTTTGTTATCCTTTCAAAACTCTTTTGTGCTAAAATAGTCACCAGTTCACACTTTGCAAAGACACCAAGTCATACGGTCAACAAAGATGACCGACACTCTTTGCGACTCGTTCCGGACCGGCTCATTAACTCTGCTGCTGGTCGCCCGGCCTCAGTTGTTCTACAGATGGTATCTTACCTATGCATGACGCGGAAACCGGAATGACCCCATTGTTAAGACCGCCGACGGCATGAGCTTGTGGAGGCAAAGAGTATCAGCATCGGTTGTGCGTTAGGAGACATGTCGTTGGTGTCATCGATTTTTTTCAAAAGGACAATGCGATCCTGTTTGACCTGGCTCTTGTTGTCCTGCCCCATCATAAACATCCGACTCCGTTTAATAGGAAGGTACTTAATCGCGACTTCCGCGTCACTGTAATAGTTCCATGAATATATTATTAATGAAGCACTGTCTTTTTTTTTTCTTAAAAAAGCTACTGGATAATCACAACTACTATCACTGGCAAATCTTGTCCATATTCCTTATAGTAGCCAGGACTTATTGGATAGCACTTGACTGTCAACGTTGCCGTAAAAGAGGGACATTCGAACACGTCAAAATAAATCTGAATATTTGAGAACTTGCGCATTAACGATAGGATCTCTTACCATCGTAAGAGTTACATTAACTCTGTGTGCTGAACGCTACTAGAGGTGCATTCAGCACCGATGCACTGATCCATCCATCCATCCATCCATCTTTCAGTCCATCCATCCATCCATCCATCCATCCATCCATCCATCCATCCATCCATCCATCTCTCTCCCTCTCGCAGCTCACCCCACATGCCAATAAAACCACTCACCAAAGCCAAACGCTCAGCACTCTCCCTCCAAAAAATCAGCTTCATGCCAAGGAGGATAGAGTCACTGGAAAACCATAACATATCCAGCACTTCTATGCCTAAATACCGTTTGTTATTCATATTACATTTATTCTGACATTCTCTCTCTCTCCTTGCCTCTTGCTCCACTTCTTACAATCTGTCTTCCTCAGGTTACTTCTAGCCTTCTGTCTTTCTCTATTGCTTTATAGAGTTGTGTGGTCAGTTCATCTCACTGCCTTGGCCACTTCCCCAGTTTCGCACTGTGTGGTGTTTCCTGATGAGTTGACAATATTCAGGTCACAGACCGCTCTGAGTTATTATGCATGCACTATCGTCCGGGCATCGGAAGCCAAAACTCCTACAATCATTACTTCCGCTCTGTACATTACCATTCTCAGAGGAATATAATCGGCTGATATGGTTTGTTTACATGGGCTTGTATTGGCCGATGCATCCTTTCTGACGCGAGATTTGATGATGCAGTTGCACTTATATATACAGTACTTATTGCCTCAACCGGAAATGAGCCTTGTTGGAGTTGACGAATTAAAAATCGTCTACTGGGCTATTGGCCCAGCCGCGGTTCAAGCATTACTTGTCGAAAACAAGTGTTTTTTTTAAAAATGCAATACTACACACAACAGAGCAATTACATGTATCTCTACCCATGCAAAGTTTCAAGGTCTTATAGTGTTATGAAAGAGATGGGCAGAGAGTGAAACGTGGGACGATGGGCCATCTACGCCCCTGCACAGATAATCTGAAGTTTCCCCATTTCCTTTAACTTCCCCCTTGTATTGCCTTTACTATCGTTGTTTCTATGTTTGGCATCGCAGATAACTAATTACGTGAATACGAGATTAAAGCCGCTGCGCAATAACAAAAAAACACCTGAATAGCCTTGGTTTCCATTGCTTACTGCAACACTGCTGTAACTGCAGATGTGAGTATCTGAGAGTTTGAGCACTGACATTGGGATCTCTTACCATCGTGAGAAATACATTAGTGCATCGGAG
This sequence comes from Ellobium chinense, assembly GCA_033807755.1. NCBI lineage: Eukaryota > Metazoa > Mollusca > Gastropoda > Ellobiida > Ellobiidae > Ellobium > Ellobium chinense. The sequence continues at coordinate 76,246 of JAWQUT010000786.1, forward strand.
CTGAAATCACATATAATAGCGTTCAGCTTGCAGAATTTAATGTAATCCTTACGGTGGTAAGAGACATTATCGTTAATGCGCAAGTTCTTTGTTGAGAGGAGTGACCACGGTTTCATCATAGATACAGTACATTGCTGTGGTGCGCACTGCTGTTTTATTATTCAGTAAAGCATGCGCGCAAAATTGTGCACCAAAGTGCTAAAGACTGCGTTGTTTTGTTGGGGTTTTTTTGTCTATTGTGAAAGTTAATTAAGGAAAACTTTATTCCAGAGAATAAAATAATAATAATAGTAATGACGAAGACGAAGAAGAAGAATGGTGGATTGCACCTGTATAGCGCTTGGCAAACCCCAGGCTCGAAGACATACTTAATGTTATTTATATAATATTTTCTCAGACATACACGAACTTAGTTGAGAACAGTACGGTAAGTATGCAATAAGCAGAGTTATTATTTAGCGACCATCCATCGATCCATCTATCAATTATTCCATTCATCCGTCCATCCGTCCATCCATCCATCCATCCATCCATCCATCCATCCAATCCACAAAGACACGTACAAGAATACCGCATTAAAGCATCAATGTTTTTAATAATGCACATTCTTTTGTGGTTATAATCATCTCCAATGCAAGATCCACGGGTTTTGCACTACTGGGACCGAAAAAATGTTCGTTGGAATTAATGAGAAGAAAGGACTATAAAGACCACTGTGACAAATGAATGTTTCCTAATCTGGAGCACTGTGCATACAACTGTTGATAAGCCAGTGGCGTATCTAAGGTATGGCAGGTATGGCACGTGTCCTTAGGGGCATGTCACTGAGTAATGTTTATTAAGTTACAGAAGCCAACAAAGGATAGTTTTTTTGTTTTTGTTTTAAATCTTGAGATATATTAGCTGTGTTTGATGGTTAGGGGCGAATAGCACTATGATGAGCAGATTTTTAAGCCACTATTATATAATTACTATCAGGTTTAAAAAAACAACAACAGTGCTGGGCATTACATGACCATATATTTATCGTCACGCCCATTCCACATTTGCCAAAGTCACTTTTTTCGTGTTTTGAGAAATCTAACGCTCTTAAACTGTTACAGAGAGCAAAAGAAGTGAGGTAGATATGATTTAGATGTAATACTGAGATGTAATAACGAGTCAAAAGCTGCTATATTTGTTTTAATAGGAAAAACAGGATAAATGGAAGATCACAGTAATATAAACAACTTTAACCAGCAAATAACGACTTAGGCGATTGGGGATTAGGCGTGACGATATCTCACAATACCACCGCTCGGTGAAAACCGGAAACAGCAAGAAGTGTTACGGCACAAATTGTCGCCGGCGACATTTTTGTGCCGCGACATTCTCCCGCGCTGAAACGTAGGGACTCACGGCGCTCTGTTATAATTCGCATGTACTGTCATGCACAATGTCATAGTCTGTCAGTTAAAAAAAAAAATTAACGATTTCGATCTGAAATTTTTGAGTTGACAGTATGGTGAAGTTATCTAAAAAGACTGACAGATCTGAACAGGAGCGCAACTTCTGTGCTCGCCAGAGGCGCTACTTTTCTCAGATACGCCACTATGATAAGCGGGTTTTTGTCAAGGGTATAAGAAAGAGAACAAAAGAAGTTAGTGATTAAATTGTGACCTGCGGTATAACAATGTGAAGTAGGTCAGGTCTAGTTTTCAATTATCATCCAAAAACATTTTTAAAGGATAGTGTATCTGTGTTTAATGGAACGAATAATTAATTATGAATATTTGATCTCAAAATTCCAAAAGGTTTAACGTCAAAATAGTAAGATAAAAAGTTATAGATATTTCATTGCATGTCTATATTTGGTTGTCTCCATACTCTCGTAAAGCGAAAAGATCTATTCGGAGGCTCTTTTGCTGAAATATTAGGAAAAATAATTATGGGATATTAGTTTGAGTAAATAATATGTCTATAATTGATGTTAGGAGCTTGTCAAAACATCTAAATTTCATAAAAACACCAACGGTATTTTCTTTGTGGGCTACAAAGCACGGAAGTCAACCTCAGTGAAGTCAGGGTTAAAGTGTTTGTTGAGCAGAATAACCAGTTTACAGCCTCCTGATACCGGGTGTTTTGTATTTTTTTTTTGTTTTATTATACTCGGACATGACTCGGACGGACGGATGGATGGATGGATGGATGGATGGATGGATGGATGGATGGATGGATGGATAATTGTATGGATGGACGGATGGATGAATGATTGTATGGATGGATGGATGGATGGATGGATGGATGGATGGATGGATGGATGGATGGATGGATGTGGTGGCGGTCGCGTTAAACAGGCTGATCGACATAAACAGGGTAAACATAAAAGAAAAATTGAAAGTCTGTCCTTGAACGCTGGTCGCCTAGAACAAGTGCTCGCCTGACCAGATTCGACTGTCATTAATTGTTAAAGCCCAAACTGTGCTGATCTGATAATGAAGATTGAGCCTTGCTAAACTGAGACAAGAAATCAATCCAATGTTCATTATAAAGGTAACAAAGCACATTCTCTTTATAGCCAGTCTTATTACTGTCCGTACACGGCGCAAAATAGGCGGGATAACGAAGGGCAGATAATCCGTTCTGAGAGCCAGGAGTAACAAGGTAATCTATCCTGGAAATAAGGTTTTGCTTTGAATGCGGGCTGACACATGCACACAAACAGCAAACGTCATGACTTTTAGTGCCGGGAAAGTCAATACAGTAGAGGGTAGATTCGGGCAGGTTCAATTCTTCCAAAATTTGAATTTTGATTCGAATCTTCCAAGATTCAAATCCGAATTCGAATCCAGAGCTAGGATTCAATGGATTTTGAATGCGGCCACTAATCTGGAGGGGGAAGCGGGGAAGCGGTGTAGTATTTTCACATCGTCGATGTTTTTGAACACTTCAGTATAAATTTGGAGATTGTCTATTATTGTTTGTTGAAAATGGTTCCACGCCACACTTTTCTAAGGCAGTTTGGGAAAAGTAAAGATGTGCATACTGGACAGATTGTGTTTAAACGTTGTACAACAGGATGTGCCGGGTACCCACAATAAAAGTTTACATACTTGGGTGCTATAGTCGACTACCTTTTACTACATGGATTTGGTTTTCCAAATAATGTATTTTTTAAAAAATAAAGCTTAAGGCGTTCACACCTGCATTCAGATAGAGGCCCAAAGTTTAGAAAGGTAGAGGGATCTCTTGTAGTTTTTCTTATAATGGTTGGCATTTGTTACTTCGAAAACAACGGTCTCGAAACCAGACCTATTAAAATCTCAGGATTAGAATCCGAATTCGAAGCCAAAAAGAAAGGAATTTGATGGATTTTGAATCCGAATTCGAACCCAAAAAGAAAGGGATTCGATGGATTTGAATCCGAATTCGAACCCAAAAAGAAAGGGATTCGATGGATTTGAATCCGAATTCGAACCTCAAAAGAAAGGGATTCGATGGATTTGAATCCGAATTTGAAGCTCTCCAATCACTAGTAGAGGTGTGAATAACAACCAAAGGCGGGAAAGGTCTACTAGCAACGCGGGTCCACCGTACACTGGAGATAGTCCTGGGCTGAGAGAGACCGAATGGAACATTAATAATTTACTGTTTCGAATGAACCAACCAACGCGAACAATAACAATAATGCGGTATGTAAGTCTCGTGTTCAGGCTAATGCCCGCTCACGCGACTTCACACGGTTATTACTCCAGCAGGCCTGTTCACTTCAGGAATTCCTCCTGTCCCTGAGAAGCCTACAGTGCCGCAACTGTTCCGCGTATTGTCTGCCGGCCAATGAGCTGACAGTGAACTGCAAAATTCGACCGCCGCCTTATACGGTTGATGCTGGCATGCTATTGCATTCGACCTCTGCGCTGAGGGTGTGATGTGAAAATGGGAACTAGTTTGATGGTAGCGTTACAAGGGTGAAGTTTGTTCTTTACCGGCAGTGACATGGGTCTGAGTAGGTTATATTTAGTTTCAAAATTGGCAGCATGTCATAATGCACTTGGCTTACCTATTACAAATAATGTTATCAAAGGCAAAATTAACTGGCATATCCTCATAAGTATAAAAAAAGAATGCAAGAATATGCAACAAGGGATTAAGAAACGGGAATTTGTGGATTCAAATACCTGCCAAAGCAGGAAACACACACACACACACACACACACACACACACACACACACACACACACACACACACACACACACACACACACACACACACACNAAGCGTTGCTCATCTCTATTAAAACAGAAAGGCCAAAACTTAGGAGTGCTTTTTGCCATAACTGATTAGATCTTTGCCCGGTAAAACAACACTTTAATTACACTCTGAATTAGAAGCGTCGTATTGTATACAGAATTGCAATCAGAGAATTCATATACTTGGACAAGAATGACAAGCGAAAAAGAAAACCCAAAATTACATAGACTGTTCATCATCAGACTGAAAGCTACTGGTATAAAGCAATATGAAAAGCTAAGGGGCATCACTCCCTCTTATCAGTTTATTAGTTCCCCTAGCAAGAGGAACCAATAATAAATCTAAAAATGAGGATGAAATATTAACGAAACGAACATCATTTATCTTCACGCGGCGCCATCTATGTCACATTTCTAGGCCAACGGTTGCGTTGTTACATTCAGAAAGGTCCCACATGGGCCAGTGCTAATGAGAATTTTTTTTCTCTCTCTCGCAGGCGATTCTAGATCTAATAGTTTCGGCTGGTTGGTCTAATGTTTTTCTAGGGTGCGATATCAGCTAAAAAATGGTCGACCAAAACTGGGTTAGCCCATCTAATGTTGTCGTTGAAAGTGGGTTAACATGATATTCGTAAATGCGTTCATTCATTCATTCATTCATTCATTCATTCATTCATTCATTCATTCATTCATTCATTCATTCATCCATCCATTCATTCATTCATTTATTCATTCATTCATTCATTCATTCATCCATCCATTCATTCAAAGTAAAACTGAGCCCAAACTCTGAAATATCTTTGGCAGTGACGGTATTTGGATTACGTTTAGAAGTCTTGTAACCAGGCTAATGCACGTGATGCCACTGCAAATAACTATTTTTCCTAGTGGGCTAAGTGACTCCAGTACTTTCTTTAACTCATAATGAAATTTCATAATTACACTTTGATAAAAATAGCATTTAGATTTTTTAAAAAAAATTTGAGTGATTTTGCAAACTTCCATTACTAGTTATAAATGTTCTTCCTAATACTACCTATTATCCTATATCCCCCTCCCCCCACCCCACCACGCCCCTTTCCAGTGTTTTACAGTGAAAGAGCCTCTCTTTTTGCTAGACGGAAATATAGGACTGCCAAAAATTTGGTATACCGTCATAAGGGACATTTTAGCCGACTCTGATGTCAAAATTCATGCCATTTCTCTGCGAGGCCAAGAGCCTTTGGATCCACCCTCGTACGTACTTTTACCGCCTTGTTCCGTGCACCGTGTACAGAGGAGGATGGCTTTCTACCTTCCATCGATCGTGCCTTAACGAGGGACCATTTTTCTGAAACGACTCTAATGAAGTGGAAGGAGTTAACGACCGAGACAGTGTTTGATGCTTAACATAAAAAGCTGTAAATTGTGGCTGGGGCAGTTTAGCCCCATTTTTCTGCCCACTGCCATGAGTTTTTTGCATGCTGTGTCCAACATTTCCCACACCTTAATGAAACATCACAGTCCCAGCATCAAACGTGTAGCTGTAAATGGGTGATCTTGCATCCAGGGGCGCTTCCTTTTATTGGTCCCAAAAATCGTGTACCTTATCATCCGTTCAACAAAAACGTTCGTTTTTAGTTTTCTTTCTTTTTTCATTCATTTTTTCGCAGTTTTCTTATTTTATTGCACATATTCTGGATCTTCTCTCTATCTTTTCCTTTCCTCCTTTACTCTCTCTCTCTCTCTCTCTCTCTCTCTCTCTCTCTCTCTCTCTCTCTCTCTCTCTTTCTCTCTCTCTCTCTCTCTCTCTCAATCGCTCTCTCGTTCGCTTATTAATTTTTCCGTTTCCTTTTTTTTATCCCATCTTGTGGATCTTCTCTCTCTCATTTTTCGTCTTTTCATACACACACACTTTTTCTCTCCCTCTCTCTCTCTCTCTCTCTCTCTCTTTCTCTCTCTCTCTTTCTCTCTCTCTCTCTNCTCTCTCTCTCTCTCTCTCTCTCTCTCTCTCTCTCTCTCTCTCTCTCTCTCTCTCTCACTCGCTGGCTGCCTAGCTCACACGCCCTTTGCATCCAAAATGGTGGTGGCTTCAATCCTGTTCCCAGTCGCCCCGTTACTTCATCAAGCGATACAAATTAAGCGTGAAGGACTTTTCACTTTGGCATACCATCAAACACACTGACAGAAGGACCAGTTTTTAGCAGTAACGTAGAATAAGATGAACAGTATCGATTTACGAAGTTAGGAATCTTCACTAGGAAGAAACGACAACCACCTCTCATTACTGCTATCACTGGCCACACCACTGAATTAAAAAAAAAAAAATCTATATGAGCACTATAAATATAGTAGTTGGTTTTCTTGGATGTCGCAAAAAGCCATCATTAGCAGAAGAGATATGCTTTTAAAACGCAGCAATTAGCACGTAGCAACATGCAGTCAATAAGCACCGCTGCCACAGACACAGTTGGACAAAAATAATGTAGTTCACGTAGAGACATATTATGATCTCTATCTGATACGGACTAAGACAGTGGAACTCGGTAATAACGGGATGGTCGGCACTTTCAAATTTGTACCGTTATATCCGTGCCCCGGTGCTCACGAAATGGGGTATGGAAACAGCAAAAGCAGGCCCAACTCTAATCTTATGGTTTATATGTCTACATGCAGACTTTGCTCTGATGATGCTAACGTGCAATCACCGCTAATATAACACCGGACAGCTCAGGCTGTTGGCCGATCAACACTGAGCGAGATCTTTTTTACTCACATATTAGCTGGCAAACCACCCTATTTGTACAAAAATCTGGTCTTGCTTGGGGCAGTTATATCGTAACAGCCGGGTTTTTGTTTCATTACTGCCGCTATTAAAAGACTATTCTAACTATGACAAAGAATAGGAGAAAACGAGCATTGAGATTATGCTCGATAAGATCGGGTTCCTGGTACAGGAAATAAAATATGAATAAGTTCAAGTGTTAGTATTGATAAGATTCTGAATCCCCACCATAAATAGAAGATAATCGTTCTTTATTTCCACCGACAATGGACAGCCAATTATACCATCAGAAGCGTGTTTTCACCATCAAAGACATTATTCATTATACTTAATTATTTACTGGTCGCCCTCGGCAATAACATACAGGCTCTGATGATTGAGGAGAATTCTTGAAAGGGATGCACCGGGGTGTGACGACTATCAATCAATTTATTGTTTTTTGTTTAATCAAAGAAAGACTCGCATGGCAGTAGCCATCTCCTATTCCACAATTTGTGGACATTGGAGAGCGAGGCAACAGAAGACCTTTCGAGGGAAGATACCGCGTCTATCAAGTGTTTCGACCCTTTGACTTCCTGACATCCTAAAGGTTTGTGACACCTATTAGAAGGGCAAATCACTCATTGTGTACAACCCAATTAATCCGCTAATATATAAAATCCCCCTTTTTTGGGGCCCTGCCAAACAGTGTTACGGTGTAGAAATAATAATATGTAAAATGACCTGTGATCTAAATAAAGCATCCAATTTTAAAGTTTTAGGTACAATTTGAGCCTTCTAGATAAAAAAAATAAAATGTGTAGGCCTATGTATTCACACACGTTCAAAAATAGCCAAATGAAAAATTGGGGACCAAATCAGAATTTGAGGTGATCTTTTTCGAAAGACATTTGTGAAAAATTTTGGGCGTTGACCCCCCTTTTTCTTCCCGTTAAAAGATCGGACAAAAGAAATACTTCAACCTCCATGGAAGAAATGTCCCCAAATCACAGTGGTATATGTAGAATAACACAAAATGTTAATAGGGCCAACAGAAGAAAAAAACAATAGGTGTCAAAGACCTTAACGGGCTGGGCCACACTTGGGGCATGACTCCCAAGTGTCCTTCTGTTAATTTTTTTTTTATTTTTTCAGCCTGGGGAGGGATTTGAACTCGCAACATGACACAATACTGATAAATGATATTGTCGATTTTGGGCGATTCCTTCCGTGAATAAATTCTTGTCAAAATCAAAGTATGCCCTGCGAAAATTTATACTGGCTTATAATTGGTTTGGTTACAAAACGTCCCGAAGGATACCATACCCTACTACGCGGTGTCGGCCACAGCCTACGACGCCATTGTCGCTTTTCAGTGGTGCTCCCATTGAAAGTGGCTTGGGATAAATTGCACTTCTGATGACTGGCCCAATAAGGCAAACATCAATAGATTCTATCAGTTAGTAACCACACACACACACACACACACACACACACACACACACACACACACACACACACAAAAGCGACAACCATTCTTCATTATCACTATCAATGGCAACACCCAATAAACAATCAAAATCAGCGGTAGCAGCAGCGGCGGCAGCAGCAGCAGCAGCAGCAATTTCATCAACGGTATCATTAATTATTCACTCTACATAAGTCGCCCTCGGCAACTACGCACAATCAGATCAGATTATATTGACAAAACATACATCATATTCGCCCGGCCCATAAGGCGCTGATAAAACCTCGTAAGTGTTTTCATTATTTTCAATACACTTACGAGCTTTAACCACAGTCTGGACGAATATTATCGCGATCCCATTTCATCTCGTGGAAATGCCAGGCTCGATAATAATCGATTGAAGTTAATGGCCCAAAACCGATAAAAGGCGAAAGAAGACTGCAGCGAAACTGCGATTCCGATTAAAATGGATGTCGGATTTATGATGCAAGGCGTCGTTGTCATGGGGGTGTGTAGAGGAATGGAGCGATGATCTAGAAGGGTTTCCAGTTTGTTTGACAAAGAGAGCGCGACACTGATTGCGTTTGAAATTGCGAGATTCTGATTAAAATTGGATTAGGATCTTTGATGTGAGGCGATGCTGTCATAAGGATTATATTATTTTTCATGAGTAATAGAAAAAAAAAACTAAGAAATCTCCCGATCGAGGCAACAACATGCACACACACTTACACACATAATCACACACACACACACACACACACACACACACACACACACACACACACACACACACACACACACACACACACACACACACACACACACACACAAAAGACCCCAAAAAAGCCCACTGGCATCCTCATTAAACTTGATCGTTGATATAATAGAGCCTCATTATCATTGGAGGGGGGAAGGGAAGGGTCTTATTCAAAAGGAATAGAGGACAACAGAAGCTAGACAACTCTTCCATTTGACTAAATTAAACAGAGCACACTGGAACAACAAGCTAAAATACAACCTGGAAATTTTACCATAAATCTCAGCAGCAGCAGCATCAACAGCACCACAAGCAGCAGCAGAAGAAACAACTGCATCATTTGCATTTACTTCAATCTGTATTTCGTGATCGTCCATTGTCAAGTACCAAACATGCACTATCTTGGCTAACCCAAAACTATGCAAGAAAGGATGGTTTGGAATTTCTAACTATACTTTCAACATCTTAAAGTGCTGTTGACGAGAGAGTAATTTAAAATTTCCAACTTGTACTTTTAGTTTTAACGTCAGACAATGCAGTTTACGAGATGGGAATTTGGAATTTATAGCATGTGTTTTTAACATCAGCCACTGTTAGTAGTTCAAGGGAGGATAATTTGGAATTTCTAATTTGCACTTTTAAAGCCAGACAGCGCAAATACAGTTTGGTAATTTTGAATGTTTAACTTACTCTCCAACATCAGTCTGCTCCGATGACAACAAGATAATTTCGAATTTCTGGCTTGCACCTTTAAGATCAGACAGTGCAAATAGAGAAGGAATAATCTGGAATTTCTAACCTGTACTTTTTACTAGAAGAGGAGGTTAATGTTGAGGAAGAGGAGTATGCTATTCATCACACCAAAAAAAAAACAAACTGCTGACTTCAAGTAAATTCCATGATATATGAACCAGTGTAGACCCTCAGAAATCACAAGCTGTGCATTGCTGACACTACTGTTACCTAAGAATCCAGACGTGCTGTTTCCTTACCCTACAATTTAATCTTTCATGATCCTTTGGAAGAGGCACACATTCAGCTACAGTTGCCCCTTTCCTGCTGTTCACTGTTTTTCACATAGTGAAAAGACGACGCTTATACCGGCTGACTACTTCTGATCACCCCTCTCCTACAGCCTCCTCACCCCTCACCACATCGCCTCCGCGCGCGCGCGCGCGCGCGTGTGTGTGTGTGTGTGTGTGTGTGTGTGTGTGTGTGTGTCTGTCTGTGTGTGTGTGTAGCCAGGGCCTAAGTGAAATAAAAAATGGACTCTGCCAACCCCTCAGCTATTTTAGTATTAGATTGGTTATTCCTCTGCCCCGATGCATCGTGCTGCACTCGTGAACTGTGCCCTCAGGAGGAAGCCCCGAGTGGGCTGATAGGACATAATGTGAGGTGAATATTGTAAGAGGTTTCCTTTATCGAATTTTGAAGCCGGCTAAAATGAAACTTAGGTTCGCCTCGACCACTAAAAGCCCTCGGACGACGGATGTATTTTAAGGAAAATGAGAGAGGGGTTTTGGGAAGGATGGGGTTAGAGAGAGGGAAGGAGGAAGGAAGGGAGGGAGGGAGGGACAGACAGACAGACAGACAGGCAGAGGACTGACAGACAGGACTGACTGCGAAACAGGCAGATAGTCAGACAGACACGCAGAGGACAGATAGACAGACAGACAGGCAGGCAGGCAGAGGACAGACAGACAGACAGACAAAGGACAGACAGACAGACAGACAGACAGACAGACAGACAGACAGACAGACAGAGACACAGTGAGACACAGATATAGAGACATTGACAGAAGCTAAAATGAACAAGACATTTTGAAACCGCTACACAATTTAATCGACTCTGCTAAATCGCCATTTGCCAAATCACAACTTCTGCTTAATTGCAGCATTTGTCTAAATGATTTGTATCAGGTAATCGTAACTTCTTTTCATCGCAACTTTTTCTATGTTCCCGAGGAGTTGCGGCCAAATGGAGTCGACTGTAGTAGGCAAAGGGAGAATTTTAACTTTGACTTTTCAGAAAAAAATAACTCCAAAGAAGAAAGAGAGAGAGACACAGAGGGAGAGAGAGAGAGAGAGAGAGAGAGAGAGACAGAGAGACAGAGAGACAGAGAGGGGGGGGGGGCATGGAGAGAGCAATGAGACAGACAGACATTGAAATCTGACAGTGTAAGTCTATTCCTTGGCTATTGTTTTGCAAGCATGTCCCTTCAGCCAGACAGGCACAGTGATATACGAATTTAGTCGACAGGTTATTAAGTAGTAGTGAGAAATTCGAATAATTATGGAGATTTCAACAGAGAGACACGGGGAAGGGGTGTGGGACGAGGGAGAGAAAGTTGATGTCCGACCAGAGCTTTCGTTTTTGTTCTAGATCTAGTTGAGTTCTTTCGTCATTCGTTAGAAATTTGCCAACGAGAGACATACAGTTGTAAACAAAGGTCTTAGACGACAGGTCTGCCGTTTTATAGATAAACACCGTATAACATGTCAAATTCACACTTTTACAGGAAACGTAAAACACTTCTCTGCTGTGCCTCCCTTTGTCAGTTAATCAATGGTGCACACATTCGGATATCACAGAAATTGTAAACGTTGCGCGAGAATATTCGTAATTAAAGTTTTTTTTTTAAATTACGCTCTACACAAAGACACCAGCAGGCGAATTTTACGTGATGGATCTAGTTATTATGCAAGCTTCCGGGGGATCGCAAGCCACAACTCCTGCTGCAATTATTATTACTTCCGCTTTCTACTTTTCAAGTATCAGAGGAAACCATTGTATGATATTAGTCTGTTACATTGATTTTTATAGGTGATTGCATATATTTCCTTTCGGAAATGAGATTTGATGACGCAATCACACCATCGTTGTGTTTAAACCGTAAAACAGCTTCAATGAAGATGATTAATTTAAAATGTAGTATACCTTTTTTTATCGTAAAATGGCAGGGATTTACACTATTCTTGCCTGTTCACGCTGTAACTAACAAGCCTAAAAATCTTGTGAGGTGAGAGAAAGCGACAGAGCAGTAAAGTTCGGTGAAAATGACTCTTTTGTTTTTTGGAACGAGGGGACAAGTTTCAAATATTTATCTCAACGCATTGGCAGAGCGTATATTAGAGGAATTCTGTAGTCTGCCACCAGACATCAAAATCGCGGTAATCTGGCTTAGTTCCTACGTTGTACATTCTAAAGCACATACAAACAAAAAAAATGTCTACACAAAGTGCTGTGCGATCAATCTGTTATCACACGTTCATTCTCTTTCACGTTTAATGGAAATTTGAGTTATCGGCCTGATTCGTGAGTGAGTGGGGAGGGGTAAGGACTGGAAGGAACCGGGAA
>JAWQUT010000786.1:94198-105949 GCA_033807755.1 Ellobium chinense
CCCCCCCACACACACACACACGCCCTTTTCCACAACTGGCGTTTAACGCGTATTGTCTTAAAGCCCTTCAAGTATCCTACTATGTCCACTTGGTAACAGTCTGGTAAAAGTCTGACACTCTCCGAAAATGTTGATGTGGCATGATTAGGGAAGAGAGGGGTAGAGAGAGGGAATGGAGAGTCCTTGGTCAGTATCTAAGGACCCTCCCTCTCGCTTATCTTCTCTCTAAATCTTGTTCTTAACCCTAACCTGCGCACACCCCATAAGAGTCCTAATATTTTGATAAGTGGACATAGCACTTACAAACTTCAGACTCAAGATTTTCAAGATTCACCGTTTTTATTAGGCTCTGGGCCAGTAACACACATTCAATTCACAGTCTACATCAAATCAAAGAAAGTAAAGACGAAGGGAAAGAAATGTGGAAAGGGAGTGAAAGAATGAAAGAAATGTGAAAGATTCATCCTGTAAAATGCAAAATATGCCTGACACGAAACAGTTTACAATGCGTCATCTGTCTCGTCCTGAGTGTTTTCATATGTACACTTCGCCCACGCATCGCTGAAAACTGATGGGATTTTATTTCAGTATAAATATCATGAAAAACGAAGGTAAAATATATCTTGGAGGCACATGTTAATGATTTATCCCCCACTCCATATCAACAGGTCAGAATCTGAGCGGACGATGTTTACAGCCTTGTTAGTGAAAACGTAAACATTCAGTGTGGGAGGTCCGGGGAAATGCATGTCTTGAGATAGAGCTTGGGGTCTCTTCCTGCAATATGTAATGCTCTTAATGCTAATGGGCATACAGTATGGATATATGTATACACTAGATGGACAAAAACAAAAGGGAAAAAAAACAACAGAAAAGGAAAGGAGAAGAAAGAATCAAAGAGGGAAAGAAAGAAAGAAAGAAAGTTTAACCAAAACAAAACAGAAAAAAGGAGAAGCGAGAAAGAAAGAAAGAAAGAAAGAAAGAAAGAAAGAAAGAAACAAACAAACAAACAAACAAAAAGGAAAGAAAGAAAGAAAGAAAGAAAGAAAGAAGGAAAGAAAGAAAGAAAGAAAGAAAGAAAGAAAGAAAGAAAGAAAGAAAGAAAGAAAGAGGCAAACAACAAACAAAGAAAGAAGGAAAGAAAGAAAGAAAGAAAGAAAGAAAGAAAGAAAGAAAGAAAGAAAGAAAGAAAGATAAACCACTTATTTTGCGTCTCACATCATAACCGGAATTTCATGCCGGTGCGAGATTATATTTTGTCCTCCTCCCCACCCCACCTCCGCGTGTAAAATCCCCTCTCCCCTCCGCGTGTAAACTCCCCCCAGCCCCCACCCCCAGAGGTAAGATGATTTCCCCTTGTGACCCTTTGACGCCCCAACGTTTATTTTTTGTAGGGTCGCCTTTGTTTTTCCCTTCTAGTTAACATGGAAAAGAGAAAACATGGTCATTATGTCACGGTATATTTTGACCGGGGGAAGTGACGGGTTTTATATTTCATGGCATATTTTGACCGAGGAGTCAAAATCTAGGTGCGCCGGGAGGAGAGAGGGAGGGGGGTCAAAAATTAATGCTACACCGGCAAGCTGTTTTTCACCCGATACTGTCACTTTTCAGCTCACAGCACAAACGATCACATTTATCGCCTTAGATCTAATGAGAACTTCCTACCGGCGGACTGGTTTTCAACCCGTGTCAATTTACACCATATAATTTTAAAAATCTGAAGAAGCACTGATAGCGAAAGGCCATCATCGGCAGGAGACTTGAGCCGGAGTGACCAGGGCGCTGCACCGTGGGGAAACAGCAATGACTTTATGTGTTTCATGTGTAATGTTTTGTATTTACATGTATGATGTATATTATTCTATGTGTTTGTTATATGAATGAGATTTATTACACTATATGACAGTTTAAACTAATCTCCCTATGGAGTCGGTTATAAAAAAATCCTAGAGTAAGAAGGGCGAACTATAACATTATATTCTCACCATTTCAGCTGCAAGTATCATGTATGTATGACAATATTCATTTATGGCCTAGGGGTGATTTATGATATGACATTAAATTTATGACCACCCAGGCCATCCTCTGCTTTCATTCATAATCGATTATATTAACCTAGAAAAGTTATACTGCTCGACAAAAGTTACAGAGAACAACCATTCTCATAATGATTAAGCACAGTGTAGATTTAGTAGTACGGATTTTGGGAGTCATGAGCCTTAGTGTGACCCAGACTCATTATAGTGTCATAAGGTCAAGGGTCGAAACACTTTCTAGATGGGGGTATCTTCCTCTATAGATCTTGTATTGACTCGCTCTGCGACAAAGAGAGTCTTCCATCTACGTCGTGACCTATTTATCGTTAAAACCATTTATGATCTGATCTATGCCAAGGTTGCTTCATCTCACAATATATTATATTGATCTGGAACAGGACCGTAGAAGGTCTATATAAAGTATGCCCTTGGGGTATGTAAAAAAAAAAAAAAGTACGTTTTATAGAGGCATACTTGATACACTTTAACCCTTGGGGTATGTAAAAAAAAAAGTACGTTTTATAGAGGTATACTTGATACACTTTAATATACTTATTATCACTGTCCAACTGAGTAATGAAGTGTTAAATTTTTAATGAATTCCTGCATATGAAAATCATACTTAACAACAAGATATATTTATTTGATAAGTACGTAATATCGAGGATCCACTGTATATTACTAGACAAAAAAAACCCAAAAGACCAGCCCTCACCATTCCAGATATTCAACTCCTGTTATTGCGTGCAGTCGTTTTAAAACTCCCACACACATAGACTACTGCACTTATGATACAGTTCCTTCTTTTAACAGCCGAACCGTTAGTGTCGCCCCCATAACTTTTTTTTTTCATCTTTTTAAAGTCCTGAACCATCAGCGCTCAGACAGCTGACATTCAACGTCATGTCGTACATTCGAAAGCTCTCTCACGAATTAGGGATTTTCGCGTCATTTTTTTTTCTTAAGGATTAAAGCTTAGGAGTGGGTCGTAAGATTCTGTTTTTCTACCTGCCGTTGATGGTTTTTGTTGTTTTAGAGTATATTATGCAGAAAAACTCTACCAGTCAATGTGTAATACGGAGACTTAAAGCTTTGACTTACAAACACCACACATAAAAATCCAGTAAATGACCAAACATTTTCAGATATGAATACTTCAATAGCCAGATCTTTAAACTTCGTGAAGTCTGCTCAGGGCAAACATGTTTTGTTTTTTATTATTATTGTTGTTGTTATTGTTGTTTTTGTTGTTATCATTGTTGCTGTCGTTTGTTAGTTGTTGTTATCATCATTGTTGTTGCTGTTGTTGTTGTTGTTGTTGTTGTTATTGCTGTTTTGTTGTTGTTGTTGTTGTTATTATTATTATTATTATTATTATTATTATTATTATTATTATTGTTGTTATTGTTGTTGTTACTACTGGCACTGTGCTGTGGCTAGTTCTTTCAAAGCCGTATAATTATAATTATATGTAATTGTATTAAGGTCATGGTTGTAATCAGACCCACTTATCCAAGAGCACTTAATCGAACACTTTCGTAATTATCTGCCCTTCTCTCCACGCCTCCGACCCCCATGTGCACAAAATTAATGAGTGCATCAGGGTATGACGAAAAGTCTCAATCACATAATTAGTTAAGACAAATCACAAAATCATTACAAGAAGTGGAGCAAAAAAGGAGGACAAATGCCAACAGGAAAAAGAAGGCATGAGAAGTCACGTGAGCAAAAGAGAAAGAGAGACAGAAAGGAGAGAGAAAAAGAAAGAGAGACGTTAGCCATTGCCCCGGCGTGTCCGTTCTTGTGCATGCGTGTGTGAGCAAGCATTGGTGGCTTACAGGCAAGCAGCGGTGTAAACCAGATCTACCCTAACACGAGGAAAGCGACATAAACAAGCACGGCCGAGTAACTGAATAATAATGTCACAAAGGGGTGATGATTAAAGGAATGGGAGTCAAGAAGGCGCTTGATTTGTTTGTTTCTGTGTATTAGGTTTTAATTTCCCTATTCAGCTCATTTTTTTTTTTTTTGGCCACATCAGGGACCAAGCTTGAACCCCATCAGACCGTGGACAAAGGGTTATTTTTTAAACACTCCCAGTGCTACCCGAGATGCAACCTGTCGCCAGCAGGCTTCGAACCCGAAACCCCTCGCATCAAAAGACAAGCACTCTACAATATGAGCCACCCAACGGGTCATCGTTAGATGAATAGTGCGAGGAAACAGAAGAAGAGATAGATCGACACATGCATCAAATCATTTTAGGCCCAGCTTTTTTACTCCTGTTAAGAAAGATGGCATCTAGAATATCTGCTGCAATGCAACTCACTCAGCCAACCTCTTATGTGCTGGTCAATGGATGATCTTGAGAGGCAGTGCAAGGAAACAGAAACAATAGGTAGATCCGAGCAGAGGAAGAGAAGGAGGTAGATGCCAAAATTTAATATCAGCCATTGGATCAGTGTGGATACACGCAGGCCTTCTCACAAGAGCAGGAAGGAAGACTCAAGGCAAACTGAAGGACAGACATAATTCTTGTGCAGACATCCGAGTGAGTACCTACATCTCGCAGATATCACAATCTAGGCTAGCCATAGTCTCTGACAGCAGAAGTGGAAGATGGAGGCACACCAATGAGGATTGAGGGATGGAGCAGATGTGGGTACAAGCGAAGAACAAAACCTTATAAGGTGGGAAGAAGCTGATAAACCTTTCCTTTAACCACCACATAAGAACATACATGAGAAAAACTAGTACTGAAGTTGTCGGAGTTATCAATTTGCGCTGTTATGGTCAAGTGAACACCGCAGTCTTCCAAGAGGCTGCTAGTCTAAGCCTTAATGAAATCATAGAAGAGTGGCACTGTCTTAAAGTAGAAGTCAATTAAGCCCAAAATGTGACTGGCGATGATTAAGGATGACTGAAATAAGATCGTGCTATAAGAACTTAACGGAAAGAAGGTTTAATGAGAGAGACTCGCACCAGATGCTCCAGTCTAGATGGACATTAGGGTTAGGGACTCGCCTTGACAGATGCTCCTGTCTTGATAGGCATCAAGGTTAGGATTAAGAGAAGAGTTAGGGTTATAGAGTACGGTTTGGGTTCTATTAATTTGCTTGAGTTTCGATTAGGTATGTAAGCTTCACTCGGAAATTCCTTACACAAGCTAAATCTTACTGGGAGATATGAAATATCTAGTTCATATCATTATCCACTGGCAGCTTCTTCACAGCATGAGGCACAGAGATCTTCATGGGGGCTGGTTGTCTGCATTGAACCATGATACATACATATTATGTGGAGCTGGTTAAAAAATGAGCAAGGGCTGTTTTTTGGTGTTTTTTTTTTGCATTCACATTATAATAATCATTTAACTTCAGGACCTTCAATCTTGCCCTCTATTGAACTACTAACTTCTTGACAACAAAGTGCTAATAGGATCTGCGGCACCAGGGGTACAACAAACAAAGCGTCGTGTTTTACAATGCAGCGATAAAACCGTGATTTGCATAAGATAATGGAATTGAAAAGGGGCAATTTATCGAGGGTCGAACACAATGATAAGGAAAGTAATGTATTCCTTGTGCAGATGGCCTGTTGCTTAGCCTTGCCGTTGCTAGCAATATATAACTTATATCCCAAACGTTCACAGTTGCCACACTGTTGGAAGGTTAAGGAAAGCCACGAACGGAAGCCTAGTCAAATACGATATCTAGATATCTACATTTAGAAAACGCAAGAAAAAGATGTAGGCTGATTTAAGTGGAAACACTTCCATTATGAGTTTCACTGTGTTTCAACTATCAAATATAAAGCTCTAACAGCAGCTTTTGGGGTTAGATTTGAGAGTTCAGTGCTAGGCAGGGTCGGGTTTGAGTGTCTTTTTTTGTAATGTTTCAATAAAATATTCGATCTTTAGCTAAAGAGATCTGCAGTGGAAGTGGATGAGAGGCATATCGTGACGCCTTAGTTCTTTTTTGATGATTTGAGGTGTTTATATTACTATGATCCTTCAGTTTCCTTCTCTTTCCTGCTGAAAAAAAATGAAGAGTCTTGACTTGTTATAATATTCCAGTTTTACAAGCCAAACCCCATCTGCCTCATTGTTTTGCTTTGAGTGAGCAACAGGCTGAGAGCGCTAGATTTCTCTAGACGTCTAAACCTCAAAAATAAAATGATTTAGACAAATGTCGAACTAGTTTACCGTGACAATGTATAAAAATCCCTTCAAATAAATTTGGCAAGAACTAGGGGGCGCACAACATTCAAGGAATACTTACCAATTTATGTATGTATGAATACTGTGTCCACGAAGAAAAACACGCCAGTAATGACCATCCTTCTCTCCTGCCTTTCTGATTTCTGATTTCTGCAAAGTTCAGTCGCTTCAACTCCACTGCACTAAAACTGAACAGAACTAGGCCCTATAGGCTAAAATTTAGACTAGAATACCCAGACTAGCTAACTGGACATGCTGACAGCAGACGAACACTGGCGAGACAAACTAAATTTTCCCTGGCTAGCTGACCGGTTGATTTCAACACTGACCTGTCATTCACAGATCTGACACGGGCGAGATGAAATTGGCAAGTATTCACACAGCGAGCTAGAAAAAAAAATCAAAAATAACAACAGCTGACACAATTATTAAAAAACTCATCCAAACGAAGGCCTACTTATGAAAACGTCGTCCATTTATAAAAATAGGAATGAGGCGAATAACGACAGTCGTAAAAAATAGTAAATGTCGTCTGCTTCCGTTGGTAGGGAAGTATTCTTTTTGTTATGTATCCGTTGCCAATGGACAGAATCCGTCACCATGGCGGCTAAAGCTGTTCTGTCTTCGGATTGGTCAATGACGTCACTGGCGCGAGCGAGGGAGTGTTCCAGCCAGCCTCGCTGTGCAGCCGATGGTTACACATGCCTTTATAACATTGAGGAAGGAAAGGGAAAGTTGCGAGGGAAATCCTATGGAAACCCGTGTAGGCTTGGCTTGAGCGATATGGTAATCCTTAATGTCACTTTTGAGGTTGCAGGAGCCATACTGTAAAAGTTTCGTTGAACCAGTTCATAACATTTTCTCTTCGAACTGCAGGAACGTTCCGAGTTAGCCAAGGTTAGTCCGTGGGTCTGGTGCCACCACTGTGCTTAAATTATATACTGTTTGCATTGGGGGTACTTCATTTAGATTTTTCACAATTTTAATTTAGATGAAAATTGGTTAAAAAGTTGGCCCTATTTTGCAGATCATAGGTCGACATAAGGTTACAGGCTTGTAATTCTACTTTGAATATTGCGTCCTATCACTTAGGGGTTATATCTCCCTCTTTCCCTCTCTCAGCATGCCCTGCTTCTAGTAATAAGGGCTCCATGGAGCAAATTTTGATTTGATGGAAAACTGCCCATTTTAGTGTATTTTGCCAGGCACTATTAAAATTTAACCCTGGGCTGGGACTGTCAGGTCAATGGTGTGCTCAGATGGAAGAGGAGGGATTCGGCCTTGATCAGTGAAAAAGGTAGGGTGTGTTTACAAATAGCAACCAAGCTCAAAATTTCAATGGGCTTGCTGGGGTTGGGTCAGTCTTAGAAGTTGGGCAACACAATGAGCTTAAATCTGCTATATGTCTGGGTGAAAGCAAAAACTTTAGGTTCAGAGGGTAGCTCCAAAGGCTAATTTAGCCCAAAGAGGAGAAAAGGCCCCATGACATTTCAGGTGTAACCATAAATGAAATCCTCTACAATCAGTTGGAAATGCTGCTACATTTTTTTTTTAACAAATTCAGGACCAAATTTCACCACTTTTGCATGTGGTTGCAGGTTCTACGATTATTTCTACACAATCTTTCCAAAACTCTATACTCTGCTGTTATGACCTGAGAGTCCCAAGATTTTGGACCATTTAGGCTTCTGCAACTTTAAACCTTCCACACCATCGTTACACCATCTTTGGAGGATCTCTTCGTCAATGTGATCATCACCATTACCACTATCATCCATATCATCATCACTATTATCATCGTCATCTATCTTATCATCTTCATATTCTATCATCACCACCATTAACCTCATCATTCATGTCATCTTTTCCATCATCTATATCATCATCACCATTACCATCATCATCCATATCATCATCTTCGTCATCTATATCATCATCACCATCATCAAAGCCATTACCACCTTAATCTTGACCAACACCACCATATCATATCTGGAGAATTGTCTTCACACATTATGTGACCACATTCATAACCACTACTGTCGCCTTTATAATTACACTAGACAACGCATGAAAACAAAAATTCGTGGAACCAAAGATTTGTATTCAGTTGAAAGTAGAGCTGTGGTTTAGACAGAGAACCATGAAAAGATGAAAATAAATGGGGCTTTTTGTTTCCTGTCGTTTAGCGGTACTTAGGGTTTAACTGTGTTTGTTGTAACAGTATTGTTGTCTATTGTATTTGGCAATAGTTTTCTTATTCCATTATCATTGTCTTTATCATGATATAGTAGACAAGCGTTAAAACGAAATCCCGGTTTATACAGTTTCATTTGCCTGCAGTCGTTTAGAGGTAACCTCCATTTTAATGCTTTTTGTTTTAACCGTTGTCCACTGTATTTGGCAATATTTCCCCACTCCATTATCTTTGTTTTTATCATGATACAGTAGACAACGGTTAACACGAAATATGTAGGCGAAAGACTTGTTCGGTTAAACAGTTTCTTCTTTGTTTCCTTTCGCTTGAGAGGTACTCTCGGTTCAACCGTTTTCACTTAACCGTTGTCTAATATATTATAATTCCACCTATATTCAGTCCTCGGGCACTCTGTCACTGAACGTAGAAATAGGATTTCTGAATACAATTCTTTACACACTACCAGCAATTACAGACAGACAATGGTCTTTTCTGAGGGCTGTCTTTAGTTGCCATGACAACGTCTGACGCGTTGCTGTGGTCAAGCTGACAACAGCGTCCCTAGAAACGGTGAACGAAAATTTCCCGATTGTTGTTAACAACCAAGCTTTCGTATATTATGTGTTACCGCACTTTTTCTCCCCTGAGATTTCTATAGTGTGAGAGCATGGTGGCTTCTCTCTCTCTCTCTTTCTCTCTTTCTCTCTCTCTCTCTCTCTTTCTCTCTCTCTCTCTTTCACACNAACCAAGCTTTCGTATATTATGTGTTACCGCACTTTTTCTCCCCTGAGATTTCTATAGTGTGAGAGCATGGTGGCTTCTCTCTCTCTCTCTCTCTCTCTCTCTCTCTCTCTCTTTCTCTCTCTCTTTCACACACACACACACACACACACACACACACACACACACACACACACACATACCTACATTCACACACACACAAACAAACAAACATACACACATACACACATAAATACACACAAAAACGTATAATACACAGTTGGTGTAGTCAGACAGGCAAATATAGATAAGACAGACAGACAGACAGACAGACAGACAGACAGACACACAGACACACAGACAGACAGATTTGAGGATGCCATAAACCATCTTACAAACAGATACTCCAAACCACTGACACCACTCCAACAGAAAATAACCAGAACGCATGAGGATCATTTTTCTTTTTATTTGGTATCTGGGACAAAACTGAAATGCGAAGCCAAAGAATAAACCTGGAGTCTGTATTGGTTGATTAAACAGGGGCTACCAACTCACAAATATCATATCGGAGCCAGGAAATAACATTGTCGTATGTCCTTAGAGTAATTTTTGGACTTACGACAGTTATTAAACCCGGAGACTTTATGATGTTTGTCGGTGTGTAAAGTCGTATTTCACAAATCAGGTCAAATGCACATTTTGGTACCATTTTGTTTACAGATGTTAAGCTGCTCCGATGACATTGTTTATACCGCGCCTGAATTCAGTTCCGAGCTCAAAAACAACCTCCAACATTTTAGGAGGAAATTGGTAGATTAGATGGCTAAAATGATAAAGACAGCGGGACTCGTCTGTGACAAGCACGGTTGTTACGAAAACCCGTTTGTAACGAGACACCGCCGCTTGCATCGTGAATGGACTCAATCCAGGTTACCTCTCCTCTTGGCCATTGTTGTTAAATTAGTCTTTTTATAATGCGACTGGAGGAACAAAAGCCTCTCTGTTAAGGCATATCGTCAAATTCTCTTGAACGTTTTCGCATGAATAGGTCGGTGCGACATCACATGTGTGGATGAAATAATCTTGGTCAGTGTTAAAAGGTTGACAACCTGAAGCTATCACGTGTTCCATCACCGAGTGCTAGCAATTACATGTCGTCACCAACGCCCAGTCTGGCTCTTGAAACATGAGTCATATAAAAATGAAAAAAAAAATGAAAATACGACCTTTGTTTACTCCGTAGGCATATTGATTTACAATGTTATACATCTCATTCATACTACAAACACATAGAACAACGCATATCATACATGTAAATACATAAGATAAGATAAGATAAGATAAGATAAGATAAACTTTAATAACCACGAGGGAAATTCCGTTCACAGTTAATAAACATTCAACAATAAATTACATTTCACATTCAACATTAAGTTTCATTTCAGGTCATACACATTACCTGACCACACACGCAACCACATCTTCACACATACCCACACAACCGTTGACACATACCAGAGTGAAATATATAACGATATATATACTGTACTGGAAACTGGACAACTCAAGAGAGACTGCTGCAACTGGAGAACCTTATGGCTGATGGAAAAAACGAATTTCTGTATCTTTCACGATTTGTTCTTAAGAACAGTAATCGCCCACATTTTTTGCGAAAATTTTATTTGATTGAAGAGTGGGTAGGTAGAGTCTTTTAGAACTGCACTTAATTTGGCTTTACAAGACTGTTGGTACAGGCCTTCGATTAGATCATTTTCACCTCCCGTAAGTTTATTTACTTTCTTAATACATCTGTTTATTTTACATTTGTCTTGTTCTCGTGCATTTCCAGCCCAGGCTGCAATACAAAAAACGATTACACTTTCCACTATGGCTCTATAGAACATGCATATCAGGGTGTTATCTACATTGAAAGATTTCAGTTTCCTAATAAAATACAAACGTTTACTTATTTTTGAGTGAACGAAAGAAGCGTGCTCATGCCAGTCTAATTTTGAATCAACTTTTACACCGAAATATTTGTACGTTTCAACTCTCCCAACATTTTCGTTTTAATCACAAGTGGTGAATACATTTCTCTTTTGCTACGGAAATCCACAATCAGTTCTTCCGTTTTCTTTACATTGAGCTGTAGGAAATGCTCATCTCACCACGTGACACAAGTGTCAACACAGGACATATATATTTGCTCATCGGCTGGTGTCGAAATTAATCCTTGAAAAGTGGTGTCATCAGCGAACTTTATGATTGGAATATTTTTTTTCTTACTTCTGCAATCACTGGTGTAAATCGTGAAGAGGGCAGGGGAGAGAACGCAGCCCTGGGGCGCACCTGTGTTCGTAAAGGCAATTAATGACTTAAAATTTGAGGTGCCCACACTCAGCTTCACATACTGGGGACGACATATCCAAAATCCACGCCACAATATGTTTGTTTACTTCCATGTCCATTAGTTTAGATAATAAGTAAGAGATGAGGTTGGATGGTATTAAAGGCGCTAGAGAAATCAACGAACAGAATTCTAGCATAGTTCTTTGGAGTATCAATATGTCTGT
>JAWQUT010000786.1:137459-154304 GCA_033807755.1 Ellobium chinense
ATGATGATGATGATGATGTTGTTAATTATGATGATGATGATAATGATGATGATGTTGTTGATAATGATGATAATGATGATGATGATGATGTTGATAATGATGATGATGATGTTGATGTTGTTGATAATGATGATGATGATGATGATGCTGTTGATAATGATGATGATGATGTTGTTGATAATGATCATGATGATGATGATCCGTAGCCCGCTCTCACCTTCTGATTCCTGGAAGTAAACAAAAACCACTCTTCATCGTAGAACACAGTCTCTTCATTCACTCGCATACCTCGCACTCGCTGGCACGAATGGGTGTGGCGTAGCAAGTAAAACGGCTTGTCATTGGGTAGATTTATCTCCATGGTGGGAAGACTGTCATTTCTGATTGGACGATGCAACGTGTAAGTTGTTGCTGATAGGGTGTTCAGATTAGAGGCGTGGTCGGAATAGTATAGGTGTAATTTTTTTTTCTTTAGTACCGGTATGTAGAACTTCACATGTATAGCTTTAAAGAGCTATTCTGTTAATCACCATCTTGTATTTTGATAACAATTATAGTACAGAATTAAAGGGGTACGAGAATCGGAACGTTTTGTGCTCACAAGGAGACTGAGCAAAGAAAAAAAAACACTTCTGAATTAGGTATTTTCAGCTTCATCACGTGACCCACGAAATCTTGCTCACACGTTGGTTTGTTTACATGCTCTGCTCAAGTATGGATTACTCGTCATTTATCAAAATATCCTAGCAATCCCTAGATCACGAGGTGTAACTGAGACGTCTGAAAATACCTCATTAAAAAAGAAAAACAACTTACATGTATAAATTTATAAAACAACTTTAACTTCTATACATTTTTTTCTTAAGCTTGATCCCAAGACACTCCATAGATCAGCATATTAACACCATATAAAACAACCCTCTTTCTTCATCTTCTCTCTCTCCCTTCCGTTTTTTTTCTCTCTTTCTCCATTTCCCTCTCTCTCTCTCTTTTCTCTCTCTCTCCCTCTCTCTCTCTCCTCCTTCCTCTCTCTCCCTTCCCCTCTCTATTTCTGCCTTCCTCTTCTCCCCTCCTTTCTCTCCTTCCTATATGTCAACCTCCCTTCATTCTTCTCTCTGTTTCTCCCTTCCTCCTTCCTGCCCTTCCTCTCTCCCTCCCTTTCTCTCTTCCTCTGTCTTCTTTCCATTTTCTCTCTCTTCCTTGCACTTTCTCTCTCATCCTTCCACTTTCTCTCTTTCCTTTCTTCTTTCTCCCTTTCTCTTTCTTTCTTCTCTCTCCCTTCCTCTCTCTCTCTCCCTTCTTCTTTCTCTCTTCTTCACGCTCTCTCTTTCCCGTCTTCCCTCTCTCTTTCTTGCATCTACAGTACCTGCAACAGTAATATATCGTAGTGTCCTCTTTATAGACACCATCTGGCAAGTAGCCACTATAACTGTTTCGATTATTATCATCCTCATCATCCCAGTGTAGCCATCCTTCTCGGAAACCTGCGTCAGATACAGGTATGAAGATGCCAACAGTACCTGGCATTTTGGTATGCAAATTCGTCGTCCATCACACGAAGGGGCGTATGCAACATTTGCTAGGTTTTCAGGAACGGGTCGTAAAGTCTCAGTGAGATTAAGAATCGATAACGTACACCCAATCAATAAATGTTTAATATCTTCAAAACTATTACAGCTATCGAAATTCTCCTTCATAAGCACATAGACCTCGCTTTCGGCTTTCGGAAAGTAGTCTCAGCTAAAACACCCAAAATGTCGCATACGTCCCTTTCGTGAGATGGGCGACGAATTTTAAACAGTCCCTGTAAAATCAGAAGATTGGTCATGGGGAGGGAGGAAAGAGGTTGGATATTCCAAAGGCTTAGATAGGTGCAAATACATTTGTGGACTCAAAATAAGCGAGGTTTAGCCACTCAAATATGAACTGTGCGGTTGCATAAAGTTACCCTGTTTAATAATAATAATAATAATAATGTGGTTTATAAGTCTCGTATCCAGGCTAATGCCCGCTCATGCGACTTCACACTTACCCCATCAGGCCTGATCACTCTAGGACTTTCTCGACTCCCTGGGGAGCATACAGTGCCGCTGCCATTTATAGGCGCTGATCACTAGCATTCTGACAATATCTTCCACTGCCTAAAGCCAGGTACCCATTTTACAGACGGGTGGACTGAGGATAATGAGAAAATGCTTTCCCAAGGCACTTACAACTTACTGTGTGAAAAGGCCTAAAAAAATATAAGGTAGCCTGATTCACTATCTATGTTTTCAAAATCTAAACGGTTTAGGGGATTTTGTGTGTCAAACTTTGGAGGAAGAGTTAAACAACATGACGTGTGGAATGTATTCTGGCATGGGACCCCTAGATAAACAATGAGGGGTATAAAATCTTATATGGCCAACAGTGAAGAAACTCTAGCATTTTCATACTGACAGTGGGAACTTATGCACACAAATTCCAGTGGGATATTCAAGGGTACAGTTTTTGTTGCATTACATAAGTCGCAGCGGGGGGAAGTGTGCACACCTATTAGGCGTTTGTTAGATAGACACAAGTGGCATTTTTTTGCGTAGATCGAAAGTGATACCTCAGCAAAATGGTGGTTTCAGATTTTTTGGTGGATCTTTTTATCAACGGCTTTGTGTAGAAAGTGGATGTGGCAAGAATCAATCATGGAGTACATGCTGATGAATAAGACAAAGATCTAAGAATAGCAAACACCACTCGCAAGTCAGTGCATTATTTTCTTGCTCTTCTACATTAGTCACAGCCATCATGGCTTGCCTAGAGACTGATACTACCTTTGCTTAAGACCTCCCACAGAATGAAAGCACCCCCCCCCTCTTTTCCCGCAGCCGCAGGGACCAAACAAACGCAGTCATGATTTCCATCGTGACGTCCATAAGGGGCGATAATTATTCCTCTCACTAACCCGTTGGGCAGGAACCATATTTAGCAATGCAGTAGTCTCCCTTGGGCCAATCTAGGTCGTATTCGGTCATTTGGACCCTGCCTTTAATGCAGTAGAAGGTTACGATGTCGTTGTCTGTTGCAGAAATACCTGTAACAAGAAACAGAAAGTTGGCATCAGAGACCGCATGAGGCACATACAGGTTACTATTGCACATAAATATTGATATCGCAAACGTTCACGCATTACTATTGATATCACACTGGTTGACGCATTACTGTTGATAACACTTAAGGTGGCGCATTACTATTGATGTCACATTGGTTGGCGCATTACTATTGATAACACATAGGGTGGCGCGTTACTATTGATATTATATAGGCTGGACTTACTGCTAAGGTGATAAATATTTAAAGTAATTATTTTTTTTCCTCCCTGTCAGGGCCTTAGTAACCTCAGCTGTTGCCTGATATAATGCATTTGTCAAGTTTCGGATAAAATAAAGCAGTCACGATATGGAGCTGGAAAGAGACAGGAGCTGCCAGTGAGTTAACCTTTGCTCTCTGGAAATAGCCTGAGGCCCAAGTTGGGTTTTCATGGGGGAGGGTCAAACGAAGAGACATAGCCATAAACCTATCTTGTCATGAGC
Source organism: Ellobium chinense (assembly GCA_033807755.1). Lineage (NCBI taxonomy): Eukaryota > Metazoa > Mollusca > Gastropoda > Ellobiida > Ellobiidae > Ellobium > Ellobium chinense. The sequence goes on from JAWQUT010000786.1 coordinate 141,026, forward strand.
TATTAAAAGTAAGTAACTTGGTTTTTTTTGGTGGTTTTTTTTTTGGGGGGGGGNGGGGGGGGGGGTGCAAAGGGGATGCAGTCAAAGCCAGTCAAGGAATGGCCACTGAGATTTGACTCGCGAAAAGCGATTAGCAAAACGTGTGGTCTTATTAGGGTAACTTGTGGTGACTGCTTTCAGTAACTGAATAAGTATAGAAGCGATTTGGTTGCATAGATATTGTAGTTTTGTCCTATCATGAGAGAAATAATGTTTGTCTTTAATTAAGAGCCACAATTGGCGGTACCCACCACGCAGGTGTAAGCCATCCGAAAATTGATTATGTGTGTTGTAGTCTTCCAGATCCTGATACAGCTTGCCTTGGAACCAGTTGAAACCTCCGCTAGGACAGCCCGACTTGGGCTGATACAGTCCATATGTTCCTCTGGGCCAAGCAAGAGGGATCTTTAGTTCCGGATCTAGAGGAGATATAACGGTCGACTCCGCTTAAATGCAACTTTATGGGGAGCATGAGAATCGTTGTGATTAAAAGAAATTGCGATACTTTACTAATTTCAAACTATTTCTGATGTCTAAATAAAAAATGCTACGATGTAGGGCGAGTGTGACGCTTAAGCGGAGTGCCAGTAAGCAGAGTTGAATGTAGCAGGAGAAAAAGAAAGCAAATAACAGCACTTAACTTGACCTTCCGCTTAAATGCAATATTTATCCAGCTCGGGTGGAGTCACAGTTAATCGCCACTCATTTTTTTTCTCTGTTAATACTTAGGCTAAAGAAAAAATTAACAAAAGAAACTAAATGTGGTGCTGGTGATCATGGTTATGGAGACAGTGGTGGCACAGGAGGTGGTAGATCTGAGTTTTAAGCAAAAAAATCTTGTCATTTACGTAAAATTCTCGTCACGTCAGATTTCCTTTAATATATTCATCTTGCATTTCATGAGAGCTCGCACATTAAGAATGGGATCTCTAACCATCGTAAGAATTACATTAACTCTCCCCATACCTAATGTAGTCCTCACAATGATAAGAGATACCATCGTTTATGCTCAAGCTCTCAGCATGTGGAACCCGCTAAAACAATCATGGATTAATACAATCCCCTCCTCAATACATTCTCACTAAACAGCCGCGGTAATGTTGTTCCTTATAAACAAGCAGTCTAGTTCATATATCTATCTTATAGGTTACAGGCCTGTAAATGTACTTTCATTATTGGGGCCTACTACTAAGGGGTTATATTTCATCTCCCCTTTTCCCTCTTTTGGCATGCCCTGCTTCCAGTTATAAGGGCTCCAGGGGAAAAATTGTGATATCATGGGAAACTGTGTCCACTTTACTTTATTTTACCTGGCACTGTTTAGCCCTGGGCTGGAACTGCCAGGTCAAGGGTGTGCTCAGGCGGAAGAGGAGAGGTTTGGCATTGACCAGTGAAAAATGTAGGGTCTGTTTACAAATAGCAACCAAGCTCAAAATTTCAATGGGCTTGCTAGGGTTGGGTCAGTCTTAAAATTTGGGCCACATAATGAGCTTCAGTCTGGGATGGATCTGGGTGAAAGCTGAAACTTTGGGTTCAGAGGGCAGCTCAAAATCTCAATATAGCCCATAGAGGAAAAAAGGTCAAATGCCATTACAGGTCTGTAACCTATAGTACATCCCCTCAGACCTTAATCCAAATAGTGAATCAGATTCCAGAGTATGTGGTAGAAGTTCCATGTGTATTTATTGTTTTACGAATGACCATGATAAATGATGAAGATGACGACGACTTCGATGGCGGGGTCGAATGATGATAATGTTGGCGACGACCTTGATGATGATAGTAAAAACTGATGTTGGTGGTGATGGTGATGACGATGAAGATGATTACGATAATGACGATAATGACGATGATGACGACGACGATGATGAATTTTGATGATGATGAATGATGACAATGAGGATGAAGACGACGGCGATGGTGATGATGTTAATAATTATAATGAGTATGAAGAATGATGACGACGGCGATGAAACGATGATGAATGATGCCAACGACGCCAATGATGCCGATGATGTAGTGAATAGTATGCCGATGATGTAGTGAATAGTATGCCGATGATGTAGTGAATAGTATGCCTATGATGTAATGAATAGTATGCCGATGATGTAGTGAATAATATGCCGATGATGTAGTGAATAGTATGCCTATGATGTAGTGCATAGTATGCCGATGATGTAGTGAATAGTATGCCGATGTTGAATGACGATGATGATGATGACAAACGATGACAATGATGATGGTACTAACGGCGATTTTATCAATGCATTTTATATTTTAAACACCAAAGTATATCTCTCAATTCTCCGCTGGTTTGGACAGAACTTTTTTTTTTTTATTGAGTTCCAAATGATCACGGCGATGACGACTATGATGATGATGATGATGAATAAGGATGATGATGGCGATAATGATGACGATGACACCCACGGAGATGAAATAAAGACGACAATGATGATTACAAAAACCTACTAGTGGGTGTAGGAGCCGCCCTGTAAGTCGCATAGTCGGACACCGCTGTAATAAGGCTCGCTTGCACCTTGGGCAAATTACCCAGATCATATGCAGTACACACGTGGTTTGACGTCAGAAGTGACGTGTTTCGCCAGTATTCTGGGCTCAGGGCAGTGTGAATGGGCTTTATTTTAAGACCTGTGAGGAATGTTTTTGTAGAAATTAGGGTCCTTGGCAGTGATCATTAACGGCTGTGAGACACAGGGTAACATTTTCATGAAGTAACATTCCCCACTCACACGAAACAAGTATTTACTACAGCACGTCTTGCTGGCGATTAGCTAAGGACTTTATGTACATGTGTACTAAGTATGTGGGAATGAAACATTAATAAAACCATAGCAAGTCCATAACTGATAGATTAATTTAGGTCTGGCATGAGGAGGTTTGTCGGAAATCACCATAATTCTCATTTTCTTTTGGTGACCTATCGTAAACACTATTCCTGGACTGGAAAGCAGATACCTTATCTGCTGTGTATACACGTAAAGGCCGTTCCCAAAAACGGCAGCCTTTCCAGGGGGTTCTTTATTCAGGTGGTATATCACCTGTATACAATTTTCCATTAAATATCGCTGTCCCTGCCCACACTTTATTTGTCTCACTTCACTCATGTGCTCCACAGAAGTTGCCAGACTGCTCTCGTGTCTCGTGACGTTTTGTGTGCCAGGTTTTTGTCATCTGTCTCTCTTGCATAGAGATATACTACATGAAAACCTAGAGAGGGCATACCTTCCTTGCACCTAGGAGTGCAGTGAGTTCATTTGAACACAAATCGAGATGTGGGCATTTTGCAATGTAAATGGTTAGAATGCCTATCTCAAATGTATGAAAGACTTTTCGATGACGTTAGATGACTTTCCTCTTGTCCCAGATTTGAACTAGTGAATTTGCACGGCCAAACTGACTTTTAGCGGCAAGGCTTTCTCGGGGCAGTCCCGTTCTTGAATCGATACAGTTCATCTAGTTTACTGTAGATTAGCAGCCTCATGAAAGATTGCTGTGCTCAGCTAAACACATCAACGCGAAAATTAGTTCCAATACCAGCACTTAACCTAAAATATTTATGGTTGTACTTACTTCAGTCGCTGCCAAAGGTAGGTATTACCTCTTGATCTCATTAAAAAAGGGCCATCTCAAAGAGAACTGGAAGTAATCGAATCGCAATCGCCGTTTTTGAGTATGATAGTGTATCTTTCGAATTGCTTCATTTATATACAAGTTTGATCCAGAATAGCGTCCATGAGTTAAGAGAGAATGAGAGTTTATAGTGAGATCATACCCACTCTCTTGCCAAAGGTATACGTTCTCCTGAGTGTCTGTCAGTTTGTTTTGGGTTTTTTTTCGTAAATAGACATTCTTATTCAATAGTAACTGCCAAACTGCACTAATGTAACATCAGACTATCAGATTACCTATGGGCTCAGGCAGCGAAGGCGTTCCGGTCAGCAGGGTCGTCAGGTAGTAGCCAAACTTCTGTCCGTAACTGGAACGGGATTTGAAGTCCTGGAAGTCCACCTCCAGGGAGCCGCCAAACCCCATGTACGATCCGCCAACGGATACATCCAAAGCTGCCTGCAAGGGTGAAAGTAAAGATGGGGGTGAATGTCGAGAGAAACAGATACTGCAGTGGATGTATACAGTGACCCGGTCCTGGTGATGTGTTGCTTAATGGTGTGTGAAGAAAGGGAGTAACTGATAAATCTGTGTTTCTTCATTATATTTTTGTTATATATGTGAATTATGTGCGTAGATCTTTATTATTATCTGTATGGTGTGCTTTCCAGTTCCCAATGTATACACTCTGTTGTTCACCCGCATACCACAATTGTGGTCTGGGTTTCGGTTAAACTTGTATAGAAGTTTTCAACATGGCCCATAAAGAGTGACCAACACCAAATTGCCTCCTCAAACAAACCAAAACCCTCTCTCCGACTCCTGAACAACCCACCCAAAACAGTATAAAGGTAAAGAGAGAAGGGTCGTCCTACGGTTCCTAATAGCTATTAAAGACCCTACAGAATACTGAAACTGTTTTTTAAATCGACTTAAGGATTGAGAATTATGTATCTTAGTATGAACACCTTTTCAAATATAAGGTATGGGCGAGAGGAGGGCTGCACTTTTAGAGAGACATAAAAATGTACCACCTATATAGACCTAGACGGAGGCGCTTTCTCTATTCAGGTGGTATATCTCCTGTATAAAGTTTGTCACTAGATATTGCCGTCCCAGCGTATATCTTATCTGAGTTCACTCACTGTTTGAGACACGTGTTCCACGAAAGTTGCCAGACTGCTCTCATGTCTCGTGATGTTCTTGGTGCCAAGCTCAACCTCTATCGTGACGTGCTGCATTGGAGTAATGGAATAACAGATTTTTAATGCTAAGATGACGATGGGGGAATACACTTTTTTTAAGGCAGGGGTATTTTGGCCGGATAGCCAGAGTACCTACTTAGGGTATCAGTGTTTTGTCCAAGTTATATGAATTGGGGAGACATCCCCCCCCCCCCCCCCCCNCCCGAGGTCATACATTTGAAAAGGAGGGGGGTGTAGGTTTATAAATGTCTTGAGGGATTTTATGCTTTTCTTAAGTATTTCAACTTGTGAGGAGCAAATCGAACTCCCTTTCATTTTTTTTCATTAACTTCGCACCTTTCTTTCCCTGTTTAAAAGCTATTTCATCAGTACTAGTGATGTTTCCTATTAAAAAAAAACAGGCTGAGTTCAGTGGATCATCTAGTTATGTCTCGAAATTTATTGACATCCTTACTTGTATTCCACACGTGCCTTCTACATCCGGTGAGTGCGCAAAGGCTATCGGTATGACTACTCAACCCGGAGAATGTGTCCAAGAGATGAAATTCGTATCTAATAGCCTCCGGGGAGTCTACTGGCTGGCTAACTCTTAAACACTCACCGTTCCCCATTCATCCAGAAATTTCATGTACTGGTGTTTGTCATAGAAAGATGGCAATCTGCACACTGCTGCTGCAAAATTTTGGGTGATGGTGAAGCTGTATGCACGCGTCAATTCTTCAGCGAATCGCTGGCGTCCTAAATTGCACGTGGCCTGATCGTCGTGAAATACTTTGCGCTCTGAGTGCGTTTGTTCTTTGGCTTTTTCAAATCTGTGAAACAGTGGAAAGTAAGGGGGTGTTACTTTGTACCCAGACTGGCCACTGTTTGTTTGTGCAGCCCATCTGTCTGTCTGTCTGTCTGTCTGTCTGTCTCTGTCTGTCTGTCCTTTTTCCCCTCATCAGATCCCCTGGGTTTCGTTAAGCCCTCTCTCTCTCTCTCTCTCTCTCTCTCTCTCTCTCTCTCTCTCTCTTCTCTCTCTCTCTCTCTCTCTCTCTCTCTCTCTCTTCGTCACCACTTCTCTCGCTCTCTTCCTTAGACAAGCCTACCTTGAACTGAGAGTGAAAGCAAAATTTGCAAGGCCAACGTTTCCGCCACCTGAGTCGAGAAGGATATAAATTGTATAAGATGGATCAATAACTTTTTCAGCTTTTCGACAAATGCATATAAAACGCCATTCTTAATATATTATATTTTTTAGGACTTATATCTTGTCGCAAATATTATGATATCTGCATTCTTCGAAAGACCTAACATTGCCAAACTATTCAAAATGTCATTGATTTCTTCGCTGAGGGGAATCAGTTTATCATCAAGGGAGATGAGAATACTGCACGTCCTTTGTGCAACATGCAAAGCTTAAGTGGCAAGAAATCAATATATATATTATTTTCGAAAGATTTAAATGATCTGTACATTAAACATACACATTACTTCACATATCTGTGATATTTTGATGAAATCAGATGGATTTCATTTAAAGCAGTGTTGAAATGAATGTCTGTCTTTTTATTATTACTCACTCCTGTAAGGACACTGATAAAATTTTATTTTACAAGAACTGGTTTTACAACTAATCTGTTAATCTTGGTTCAAAAAAGCACTCATATCTTGCCACAACCTGGCTGACGTAAAGTGGGATTGTCTTTATCTATTTTTTGATATAAAATGGAAATCTTCTCTTCACAGTGATGCGGAGTTGACCATAAGGCGCACTCCTGTAACATTTGTTATCTCATGTGTTATGAGTAGCGGTGGTGTTTTTCTGATACATGTCTTTGTCACATATTGTTACTTGTTTCTTTCTCATTATTATTATCTTTCAAATAAAGCAACATTCAGAGTCATCATTTGCTTAAATATCGGGCCAAAGTTGAATTTATGAAATTATGTACTTTTAGTCCACCTAACATTTCACTAGATTTTTCCCACTCTCCGCATTTCTTTCACTACATCACTAGAAAATCTCACATTTTCACTAGGTCTAATGTAAAAAAAAAAAATCACTCAAGTGGCAGCCCTAAAAGAAAGTTTTGGAAATGTGACGTTGCAAACTTTACCTTCAATATTTACGCCAAGTTTGAGCTTGTCCTGATAGGACTTTCCGCCATAATAGATGGACGACTTGTGCACGTGCGAACAGCTCATCCTGCTTTCTGATTGGACACTATACGGGTTTGAAAGGTCAAAAATCTTCCGCGTATAAAGTAGTCCCGGGTCGATTCCTCCTCTGTCGGTCGACCCTCCATCTGGGTTTCCGGTGAGTAGGTTGTAACCTATACCCAGAAATTTATACCTCGAATCGGAAGTGACGACATGGCTACCCAGCCAGACGGCAATCAGGCAAAGCGTTAGCGGGTAAGGCTGTAGAAAATATGAAGAATTTTGTTTTGAATTTTAAAGAAAATTTCTATAGGGCTTGAATAAGAATAGAAGAAAAAAAAATTCTTAAAGGAGGTCGATCTGACGAATGTATGATTAGTGAATTATTAAACATCTTGGTAAGGAGCGCCCATTCTTCTTTCAAATTGCGGGACAGTTTCGTAGTCATGTTGTGCGGGCCGTGTCTCAAAGTTGAGTGCTTGTGTTGTCATGGTATGTGGCACTGCATGTTATAAGGCATTCCATTAACTAAGACTACTTGGTGGACCATGTTTGACATCCTTGGTGGGCCATATTTTGGCCCGTAGGCCAGTGTTTGGGCACCTCTAAATCTAATGGGACCCTGTTCTTAATGCATTGCTGGTGTGATTAGTAACAATTATATGATCTTTATAGCTATCAGCCTTGTCAGTACTGCTGAATGTTTACTGCAGAGACTTCTCCTATCACCATAAGCACCACCACCACCACTACCACCACCACCACCATTCTACTTTTACTACCACTCCTCCTCTACAGCTGCTGTTATTGCCATTACCATCGCAACAGCCTTTAGACAAAATTTAGATGTTACACCATTTAACCGAGTTGAGATGGGATTATAAGAAAGGGCGTGATAGGGAAAAAACTCACACACACCTTGGAGGGCTGTTAGCCATCATTGCCCAGTCTCTGTTTGGGACTTGCCACAACGTTACGTACCCAAAGTAAACCGATTTTCTCCTCTACGGGTAAGGAAGTATGTTGCTGTATATGCACTTATGTAAATTATCGGATAAATGCTGACTGTGTGAATTATTTGTTTAATTTTTTCGTGCTCTTAATGATTGTTAATTGATAATTGGATCTAGCGTTGCATGATGATGCTGTGTGCATTGCCCGTAAGGTGGTAGGTTGGTAGACACTGAACACAGATAAAGGGTGTCTTTTCTCAGCAAGTGGCTTTAAAATTGATCACAATCCTGTGCATATGATTGAAATAATTTTAGTAAACGATGTTATGGTAGATTACTTATTAAATGAATAATTGCTAAGTTCACATGAGAAATGTGCGTTAACTATTTATGATGATTACCACATGGTACATTGTATGTAGTGTGATTCGATAAAGGAGGCGGAAATAAAGTGATAGCCATTATCAACTGATTGTACTATTTGTTATATTGGGATCCAGCGTAGGGTCCATTACGTATTTATTTATTTATTATGTTTGTTATGTTTTTTTGGGGTTTTTTTTTTTTTGGCCCTACCATCATCATCCTAATCACCTTCATCATCTATCTACCTCACCTAGGCCAACAACTGCTGTCACTATCACCCCTACCATCGATTATGGCACAATCTATTCTATCAAATGCTTGCAAACTAACCAGGTCTTCACGAGCTAACGTTATACCCATAAATATATCACTTAAGTCCCAAATCACTTATTTTTTACTTCATCAAACTTCACTCGCGAGTTCTAAACCGAGTTGCCAGTTTGGCGATTTTTTTTTAGCCAAAATTCAGAAACATAACATTTTTTTGAAACGCGTTTGGCATCTAGAATTTATATTGTGTTGGTACATTGGCATTGTTCTGGTATTTTCTGACACGATCCATTTCACGTATTATTATTGCTAATCAATATTCACCCTGAGTATGATTAGTTTTTGGGAAGTTACTATACGTTCAAGCAAATCCAACGATACTACTCAGCAGCTAGTGAACTCGTATGAACTTTATATAGACCAACATTTAACCCTGCCGTGAAACTCATCAACCAATATTCTCTTTCTTAATGTTCTACTATAATAAGCAATGATTTGGTAATTATTATCTTAAATATGGCCCTAAAATGAGACTGGATAATGTATGGGGACACTTTTTGGGTCAATTCTTTGGTACCACAACTGAAATAAATCAGATATTTCTGGCTGTAACATCTCACTAACTCGAAATGTGGGTTGTTTCTATAAAATAGGGTTTCTGGACAGAAGATATTATGGTTATCTCTCCAAGCTGGCGCATCCACAAAAAGAAAACAGATGGAGATGCACAGTGTGAATTATTTTTTTTTTAGTTGATTGCTTACATTGATTGTTATGTCTCATTATTTGCCGATAAGAAACAAAGCACTATTGTGAACTTTTGTGTTATGCTTTGTTTGTCTGTTTTTCATATTATATATTAGAATATTATGTAGAGTTATGGTGAAACGTCAGATTATGTATTGATCCGATCAGTTTTAGATCTGAACTGTCTGCATCATAGCTGATAAAAATATGGATTTATTCGTCATGGGCATTTTATGAATTTACTGATAAAAACATACTAAAATCGAAAATTCTACTTAAATTCCTTTATATTTATACATTCTTCTTTGTGTGTTTTTATTACTGTATCCATTTAATACTGTAATAAATAAATAAATATATACAGTATATGTAAGTTTTATAATTATTCATATATACGGCACCTAAACGCTCGCTTATATATACGTTCAGAGTACTCGATAGTCGATGGTGGTCGTTGGTGGCAGTTATAGATGTCGTTCATACACTCTTTACATCTAGCTCACGTTCTTTTCTAATACTCTGAGCGTTTTCGATACAGGTTTTACAACATATGTGAATTTTGGTTCTTCAGATTATTGGCAGATTGTAAGTGATCAGCGCCTGTAAATTTTATAGCAACAGTCACTGTGTACCTCCCAGGGAGTTGATAAAGTATCAGAGTGATCTGGCCTGCTGGGGAAATAATAGTGTGAAGTCGAGTAAACGGGCTATAAACTGGATATGAAACGTACAAACCGCATGATCATCATTATTTATATTAGTATATTCTTTTCATTGATGCTAATTGTGAAATATTCCAAGTCTCTTTCACAGATAGACTTATTCAAATCATAGTGCTTGACAAGGTCTTTTGCGACATGCGACATTTCTGGGTAAATACAATTTAGATTTATAGTGTCCAGTATACAAAATCAAGCCTTATTATATTCCTTGTGTTTTGGATTTTACAAAGGCTTAATGAATTAGGCGTCGATGAGTTATAACTAATCTAGGTGAAATGCAACCATTAGCCTATCAATAGAGATACACTGTCATACTGCTAGAGCGATTAAGATTCAATTATTTCATGTTTTCTTTGAGGGAGGCCATTTTAATGAGGGTACAAAGAGGTTATTGAAATGTATTAATTGGATAAAATTTACCTTCAGCGGCGACTGAAGTAATTACACCTTTGCATACTATAACAGAGGCACTGGCATCGTAACTACTTTTTGTTTTGTTGTGGTCTTGTGAGCACAACAGTTTTGCATCAGTCGGGACAAAATGGCGGCATAAGGTTTGAGATGAAACCACTTTAAATAAATTTGAGATAGGTCTTCACACCATTTAAAATGCAAAATGCCGACAGTCTGATGAGTATACAATTGAAACCACTGAACTTTTGACCGTAAATTGAGTATGCACTTTCTAAGAGTTTTTATTAGAGCATAATATATCTATAAACTTTTCTTATCTTGGATTTATCGGAATGCTGCTGTTTCCAATTTTCAGAAATTTTGACCTCGAGTTCAGGATTTCGTTAAAGATTTTAAAAGTACACTGTGTTTCCAACAAGCTATATTACTCTGGGTAGACAATGATCTGTTTATCTACTGAAACCTTACTCATCTCTCAGATTCTTTGCAAACCACTACAAACTACTTTGCCATCCAAGTTCATGTGTTTCGAATTGCAAAGCGTTACAAAAGTCGGAATGCATTCCAAATAAAGGGAATAATATTAGGTTAAAACTTCTTATCAGCTGTAATTTTATTTACTTTGAAATGTTTAGCTCGTAAATAAATTCAGACGACAAAGTCGGTTGTATTTTAAACAAATTAAAAACAGGAATCGTATTTCTTAATAAATTATACTGATTCATTTTTCAACAAACCTGCCCTCATAGCGCGAATGCTTAACAAACTCTCTTCACTTTCTAACATCAGTGTATACTTTCTAACATCAGTATATAATTTCTAACATCATTATATAATTTCTAACATCAGAATGTAATTTCTAACATCAGTATATAATTTCTAACATCAGTATATAATATATATATGTGAGCAGTCGGGAAGTGTGTTAGGGTCACGGGTGAACGCTAGGTTCGCACGTGGAAGTAGGGACCGATTCAGGCAGTAGGTATTTAGGATTAAATTGCTGTGAAGTTAGCGTCCCTGTAGTGTAGTTGGTAACACGTTCAGTCTTGCAAGCTGAGAGACCCTGGTTCGATCCCCGGCAGGGACAAAAATTTATAGAGTAGGTTTTTTTCGGTCCTTCTTCTCAAAATTCACAGTAATTTGGTAAAATCCCTGGTGACACACTTCCTTAAAATAATATGTAACATCTGAAAAATTATCTGACTGAGCTCACCTTCCTCCCCCTTAAATATAAGAGAAAGAATACACTACTGTACTGCCTTTCCACCCGGTTACATATATACAATACCTTCATGACGAACCCAAGGCTGTCTCCGAATCCAGACTATAGCCAACATCATCTCAGCGCATTTTGGAATAATAGATAAGATAAGGGATCTCATAATACTCCCTTAAAGGGTACCTGACAAAAATGTCTTCTCGGCAGGTCACACTATTTTCAGGTGGTGTCTCTTGGTTTAATCCACAACTAGATCTACCATATGATAGATTCATACAGATAATACGTATGCATAATTATATTTAGATATCTACATATTCATATAGATAATTATTTACAAGATTATCTGGGAACTTTATTCTGCAGAATGTTGTCTGCTGAAAGCACGCTACAAAAACAGAGTGGGAAAATAAAAATTGCGCACCCAGAAGTTCTGCACCTTTTCACATACCGGAAATGCTTTTCCTTGACACATCCAGATGACAAAGAAGTGAAGTCCTTTTAGTGTGCAGAAGATGGATTCTCTGAAGAACTAAATCCGCTGTTCTTGGCTCCTGGACCGCCATATCAAAAATTCAGAAAGATCGATTGCTGAAGATGTTCAATACCAAATTTTAACTGTATATTTCTAAAGATCAGTACGCCCTAGACTTGGAAATTTTTATCTTACGAATGAGTGAAGGATGGAAATGTTTGCGAAGTTGTTTACAATATATTAACTCTCCCTATCAAGCAACCAAAAATAAATAGGAAATTTCCGCTTAATAAAAGGGCTTTTTTTTTTTTTTTTGCAAGCCATGAAACTTAATTGTCTCTCGTTGAATCGAAATTAACATAATCAAACCATTCGGTTGGGCGCTATATTATACAGAATACTGTGATGCCAATGCAAACGTCAGCTGATAATCGCAAGTTCTTTTAATTACAACTTTTCCCACGCTTTCTCGAAGTTTTCGATTCAGCGTCGGCAGCGTTGTTTGATCAAATTTAAGGAAGAACACTGGGAACGGCAGGGATACCTTAAGATTTCTCTTCTTTCCAGTTACATCCTGTGACCATCACAAAGGTCATTCGTTGTATAACAGTCCTAGACAGTGCCACTGTAGTGCCATCTGGTCCAATGTATGACCCTTAACCTGACCCATAATAAGCCTTAACAGGTGTTTTTGTTTTTTTTTTCTTTTAAGTTTGAAATAAACAGTACTGCCTTCCAAAGGTAAAATGAACGTATCTGCAGTCTTCCTGCATTTTAAGACTTCTATTTTGTTTTGATCTACCTGCCCGTGTTCTAAGTTTTGGCCGTGGCAGAAATGCATATCAGCAAACAGTCTGGCATTTGACATTAAATGTCGATGCATTTAACATTTCCTAAAGCTTCTTCACACGCATAAGGACGTAACAGTGGTATACTAGGCATTTCGGCTTCAAGGGAGCAGGCAAAGAGAATGGGCGAGAAAGAGGGAGAGAGGTGTGTTTGTGTATGTGTGTGTATGTGTATGCATAGGTGTGTGTGTGTGTGTGTGTCTGTGTGTGCGTGTGTGTGTGTGTGTGTGTGTGTGTGTGTGTGCG
>JAWQUT010000786.1:154356-172391 GCA_033807755.1 Ellobium chinense
GAGAGAGAGAGAGAGAGAGAGAGAGAGAGAGAGAGAGAGAGAGAGAGAGAGAGAGATGACAGATAGCTTCAGAGTTGGACAGAACTGAGATCATACAGTTCGTGAGATTAAGTTCAGTTCACATGAACATGATCTGACCCAGATAGCTAATTTGGACGAAACGATCTAGATCTGAACTGTACCAATTTTGGGTGCTTGACCAGAACTTTAATTTTCTACCTAAAATTCAGTTCAGTTTTCATCTACCTCGAAAATCAGAACGGAATGCCGATTTTAAAAACTAAATGGGACCGTTGTTCAATTTTCATAGAACTGATTTATACTTGATCTCAGTTTGGTTGTTTTCTTTTTTACAGTGAACTGATCTCGATCTGAATTGAGCAACTGAAAATTTCTGTACTTTTCGGTTATGCCATGATTAAAGGATTTTCAAGAGGAGACTAAATTCTGTAATATCACATATAAACTATATGAACAAATTAAAGAAAGGAAATGATTTCACATCCCAAGAAAGCGACACCAGACAAAACCGTGGACGCATTTGAAACTAAAAGGGCATTTACATCTGCCAATTAATCAAGTACAGGATGCAGTTTACATGTGAAGTTGATGGTGCCTTCATTCCAAGGTCGGGGTCAAACAAGAATGTCACATGCAATTGATGATCTCTGTGTGTCCTAACTCTGTCCTCTTGCTACCACAGTTTTTTTTTCTCCTTTAGTCTCTTTGTTTATTTCTGCTAAATAGCCTATGTATGGTTGTCTGTGCCATTTTTTTTTCTGTCTGTATGGTTTAATGAATTCTTATTAATCTACCCTCCGTGATTCTGACAGTATAAAATTATCATTTGCTTGAGGAGCACTTCCTGATAGTGTAGACGCCGCTCAGCAGGACAGGATTTGATTGGCAGTTAACCATTGTCTCAGGCAATGTTCTCTGTGCCTAATGGTGGTGCTAGTTGCGTCAGTCGTCATAAACCTATCAACAGGCTTTCATGAAAGTGTTAAAAATCCGGCAAATCGAGGTGAAACTTTTTTTAGACACCGTTACATTGGTCACAGATGACCAAGGGAGCATTCTGTAAAATACCCGTGAAACCTTTTGAAGGTTTTGAAAGGAGGAACCGGTCTTCACGATCAAAGTGGGAAATGAGATGAATTGTAGTATGAGTTAGGTGAATTCCAGGGGTAAGGAGAGGGGGAGGNGGGGGGGGGGGGGGGGGGGGAGAGAAGGCAAGGAGCAACAGGGGAAAGAAAGGTGGTAGGTTAAGAGTCTAGGAGACAACAGGCGGTTAGAATGACAACAAAAGTAAAGAGTGAGGGAAGAGAGGATGAGAGAGAGAGAGAGAAAGAGAGAGAGAGAGAGAGAGAGAGAGAGAGAGAGAGAGAGAGAGAGAGNAGAGAGAGAGTGAGTGAGAGAGAGAGAGAAAGGGAGGGGGGGGAACCAAAATGCCTTGTCCCCTGAGTCACTGTTCGTTGCCTGTCATCACGCTTTTTTTTCTTCTATTACCTCAAGCCCTCGCTTTTACCTACTACTTCTATCCTCTCTCTATCTCCTTTTTCTCTCTCTCTTTCTCCCTCTCTCTTCACCCCAAAGACATTATATGTATTGTATTCTTTGTATATATATATTGTCCTCACTCATTCACCTTCAACATCGTGTCCTGCTGCTGTGCTTAACATGGCATGTCCATGCTATGGTCCATTTCATTCTTCTCTTTGATCGTGAAGACCGGTTCTTTCTTTCCAAATCACAAAAGGTCTCACAAGTATTCATCAAAATATTCCCGCGGTCATCTCTGACCAATACAAGGGTGTCAAAATTCACGTCGATGTGCCAGGTTTTCGACCGGCTGTTCGTGGCCTGTTGACTGATTTACAGCTAGGAATGCAACTAGCACTGCCCCCTGAGTGCAAAGAACATTGCCTGAGACAGTGGTGTACTGCCAATCAAATATTCTATCCTGCTGTGCGGCGTATAAATATCTGAATGAGCTCCTCAGACAAATGACAATTTTATATTGTCAGAATCGTAGGTCAGTGAGAGTTTACCAAACCATGCAGGCAAAAAAAAAAAAAAGGCACAGACCGCCTAGCACAGACAACCGTAGACTATGCAAAGTTAATAAGGTTACAGGCCTGTAATTGTATTTCACATTTGGCTCCTACGACTTAGGGGTTATATTTCATCTCCCCTTTTCCCTCTTTTGGCATGCCCTGCTTCCAGCAATAAGGGTTCCAGGGGGGAAATTTTGATATCATGGAAAACTGTGTCCATTTTACTTTATTTTGCCAGGCACTATTTAGCCCTGGGCTGGAACTGCTAGGTCAAGGGTGTGCTCAGGCGGAAGAGGAGGGGTTTGGCGTTGACCAGTGAAAAATGTAGGCTCTGTTTACAAATAGCAACCAAGCTCAAAATTTCGATGGGCTTGCTAGGGTTGGGTAAGTCTTAAAATTTGGGCTACATAGTGAGCTTCAATCTGGTATGGGTCTGGGTGAAAGCTAAAACTTTGGGTTCAGAGGGCAGCTCAAAATGTTAATATAGCCCATAGAGGAAAAAAGGTTCCAATCCCATTACAGGTGTGTAACCATAAAGTAACTCAAACAGTGGTCAGACAGTTGCTCCTTCAAGTGTATATCCCGCCTTTTTAAAAATTACAGCAATTGCGATTAAATCGGGTTGTTGTCCAATCCATGGTCTTTAAATTTAACAGTAACGTCTCTCGATCATGTATGAAAAGAATGCATCAAATTTTTAAGCAAGGGATATTTTCATATATGGATAACTGCCTTAACATAACCAGTGCTAGCTTGCCTCTTGCTTTTTGACGTCATGCCTCAGCCTGGCGCTAAATGGAATAGTTTACCAGTTAAGGCGGCCATTGCTGCGTGAAAATCCCGCCTTTCAAGCTGCATTTCTCGAAAGCGCTGGGGCGAAGTAAATATTAGAATAGGGTCGAAATTTTATGAAAAAAATAATGTGAATTTTTAAGGTTGTAAAGCAGATACCTACCGGCGTCTCGTTTGTTACTCGCTTGTCTGCTGATTTGTAGGATTCTTCGTTCAACTCTTGATGGCTGTTGTTTCCAATTCGCCACGAGTATATTCACCATGGATCGTGAAAAAATGAAAATGATGTGGCTGTTTACATGGCTGCACGTGATATCCAGCCAGCGTGCATGTGATTTACGTAATCAGTTGTCTTCAGCTACGTCAAAATGTCGTTTGTGTGTGTGTGTGTGTGTGTGTGTGTGTGTGTGTGTGTGTGTGTGTGTGTGTGTGAGACTGGAAGACGTTAGACAGACACGTCACTACTGGCTCAATTAGAACTGTCTGCATCAGGTATACACGTATCCCATACACATTGTCTTAGATCAAGTTATAAATAACGATGGCTTGGGTACCTGTCATTTCGACTACGCACGTTTCAGACATAACAAAACAGTGAGGACAACTGTTACCACTCATTGTTCACCGAGGCGCGAAAGAAAATGTCATGCCTTCTGTAAAGAATAAAATGCAAGGAGGACAAAAGAATGCGACATTCGTGATTTGTTAAATCGTCCATGCCAACTAGCCTGAGCGACCACAGATCCCCAACTTCCTTCTTCAGCTGTCCACGTCAGCACTGCTTCAGAGGGCAGGGTTGGGCAGATATGAGATCAAATGAGCTAAGATCGTGAACTTTAGATCAGTTCACGTGAACTTGATCTGAGCTCAATAGCTATTTTAGATGAACTGATTATGATCTGAACTTTACTTATTGTGGCTGTTTGATCTGGACTTGATCTGATCTGAAATTTTCTAACTACATTTCAGCTTAGTTCACAACTTCACATCTATCTCGAAAATCAGAACCAAATGCCGCCTTTTTTAAATTTGGTCTTTTTTCGGAGCAAAAGAAAAGTAAGCGGTTTAAGAGGGAAAGCGGCGTTTTTCACCCATCAAAGTCTTCGCAAGTCAAACATCGACTTACAACGTTTAAATTTAAAGCCATAACTTCTCCCCGTCTCAGTCCAGTTACCTGTTACTGCTGTTACATCGGCGTAACCTTGCGTGAGGTTACTGGTCCACCACAGTGACATCTCTCTCTCAGCTTCTTTGAGTTGGATTGCGAAATGACTAGGTGAATGGGCAGTTATTTCTTGTCCGATATACGCCTTGTTTAGACTTTGTCTTCACAACTGTGGAAGACCAATGTGCTGACTATGTTTTTACACAGATAGGAAGCCGAACACATGTTTTGTGTTCTTTCATCGACTGCGTCTTCATCTGCCAGTCCGGTACAAGGAGCCAGGCTGTCTGACTGCAGCGCGCGACCATCCTTTTGATGACGCTAGATGTTCACTGTTCGGCATTTTGAGTAGCAATGATCCAGCAATGGATCTTTCATAATTTGTGGGCGCTGGTCGCGAATCCCCTGTATACCAAGCCCGATTTTGCAGTTTAAGAGGATCAAAATGACCATATAAGTGACCAACAGTGACCGCTTGCAAACGATTTAAATTTTTCCACAAAACAAAGACGTTGTTGATCTAAGAATTCATCAAAGATATTATTTTTTCATAATGAAAAATGGATTGAGTTTTTAATATGCCAACTTCGATGTGATATATTGCATTTAATGGTCAAAATGACCACGTAAGTGACCACTTGTAGAGAAAAGATGAGTTTAGGATATGGCGTAGTGTGGAACGGATTTTTTTGTTTTGTTTTGTAGAAGATGTAAATCGAGTGATGTGGGCAGAAAGGGCAGACTTTTGTTTTGGGTGGGGGGAGNGTGGGGGGAGGGGAGGGCAGGAATGATACATGTGCACAGATGGCTTGCAGAAGGCATATTTCAAGGTAAGGGAACGAGCGAGTAAGAAAGAAAGAAAGAAAAGAGAAAGAAAGAAAGAGAGAGGAAAAAACACACAGAGAGAGAACGAGCGAGGAAATAAAACAGATATAGCAAAAGAAGCGAGTCAAAATGTGCATTATTGTAGTTCCTGTTGTGATCATTGTTATTTAACTTGAGACTCTATGTAAATCACCTGCGCAACTTTCATGCCGTTCTATGATAGCTAAATCAATAATGTTGGATTTCCATTATTATGTTGTGTAAAAACAACTAGGAAATAAACGTGTACATAAAATGTTGTTAACATTCATTCGCGACAGCGGCAACAACTGAAATAATCAGACAACAGTCTACTTATAACGAAGATGATGAAGACGACAATGACATAATAATAATATTTATAAATCAGTCTCGTGCATAATCCTAAATAAAGCCAATTAATTTTATCTCTCCACCCCATTAAGGGGAGACACTGCTCTAAACCAGACTAGAGGCTGTACTGCACATAACATGGTGTGCAACTTATCACTGTGAGTGAAGAGGATTCCTATGCAAACTTGCACTTCAAAGTGCTAAATGGTGCATCTTCCCCCCTCAAGGATGATGATCTCAGGACAACTGTTATTTGCGATGGCATCAGTTCTGTAACACCAGATTTCACCCATGTCTCTTAGACACGCTAACGCATGATCTTAAGGAGGCTTTTCCTGATTTTCTGTCTAGATATAAAGTTATTTAGTTTATCATCAAAGGGTGTTGCTAGTTTATGATAATCATGCGTGATGACAAAAACTAAAATAAAAAAACCTCCTTAGAATTGTGCATAAAGGACAGAGGTATCTAAAAGGCGTGGGTGAAATCTAATGTAAGACAAGACAGTTGTGCCATCGTTAATGACACTTGTTCCATAATTATCACCTTTGAGGGAAAAGAATGCACCATTCAGCACTTTGATGTGTAACTTTGTATAGAAATCCAGTGGACTTATGGGCATAAGTTGCACACCATGACACTTTGTTATGTGCATGACAGTCTGTAGAAAAGGGTAGTGCCTCCCTAAAATTTACTTCATATTTGTTTCGGTGCTTGGCACCTCTGTGGTTTGCTTTTTAAAATATCCTCACCTTTGACCTTCACCTTTCGTGATTGTAAACACACTTACACGGGAAGAGTCTCGGTTGACGGAACACATGGCCTCACCTCGTGGTCTCACTTGGTGTTTACAGAATATTTGGTAACAAATAAGTGGAATGTGCATGCAAAATACGAATGACTGCCAAAACTATCTAGATCTATATGTAACGGGAAGGGATTCTATTCGAAGTGAGTTAGTCTATACCAACAAGGAAGTGAAATGGCCGTGCCCGTGTGTGGTGTGTAGATCTAGACTAGTCTAGTCTATCTCTAGACTAGAAGTCTAGACTACTAGACGTCTAGTCTAGACTAGGCACAGTAAAAAAAAAATGCTTATCTGTGCGGTGTGCTGAATCCGTGGACGTGGAACAGGGGCCAGAAATTAAATGTTTGTGATTGCTGGCATTAAAAGTTTAACTAGTCTAGCAATATCTAGGACTCTCTTACATAAATCTCATACTTTTAGTAGAGTTAAATCTCTTTAGACTATAGACTAGACTAGTGAGTGGTAGGTAGGACTGGTAGGGGCAAGATTAGCTAGTCTAGATCTAGACTAGATAGAAAATGAGGGTTAAGGAAAATTAAGATCAGGTTCTAGATCATTGCCTCCACAATAATAAAGTCTGGGGACTGTCCCAACCCAAGGTTACATTTTCTTCTTTTGCCTTATCCTGCCCCTAATCCTAAACTGGCCATTAGACTAAGTGTGAAAGTTCTGGGATGATATTTGATTTAGGCCTATTCTACCTGTTAACAGAAGTTAACCCTCATGATACGGTGATAGTAGACTATATCGTGCGCTCACTACCGTTCAGTACGGCAATAGTATATGTGCAGCGCTCAACCAACCTCTACCAGCGGGGATCATATTTATGCAGCCGTGTATCCTTGCAATGGGTCCTAACCGTCAGGTAGTATGCGCTGATCCACTATAACATTGGTAAAACTAGGTCACACAGCCAGCGAGCTGCATAGCGCGTGGTCACCTAGCGCTACTAGTGTTAATATTGATGATGATTAGTGTATAACCACCACATGGATAAGGAAGCTTACTTTGCGAAACCAAAGAATGCAATTTTCTTCAGTCACTGGTCCTGTGCAATGTTCTTTCCAGGACCAGCCTGCATGATAGTGCAATTCATCCTTTAAATTTCAAAATCCCTCTAAAAGAACATTAAATGCATGCTGATCTCCCCTTCTTTCCAGATCTTAAAAATTTCCAGTATTCTGGTGAAGCTGGTTTTCCAACATCTAGATCTAAAATGAAAAGGCCCAAAAGCATGTATTTCAGACTGGAATCACATTCATGTGAACTGGATAAATTAATGTGGTGCAGGTCTGGGAACATCTAGCTTATCAGACCACAGCCTGTGAGCAATAAGCTATGTACACAGTGACATTGACTCAGTCCCATCTTGTAGCTTTAGCAAGATCCCAGTGAGCTTTTATTTTGACATGCAGTTGGACAACACTGCCAGCTACGTCTGTTTATTTACATTTATTGAGGTCCACCTGAGTAAAGAAATGATGAATCTATACATGTGAAATTTGTACTTGATAACAATGTATGATTTTTAATAAATAAGTGCATATATGTATTATCTTCTTTATTTTTTTTTGCTTTCTATTTAAGGAAAGTAGTTGAAGTAAACATTCTCAAGTTGTCTTTAAAATAGATGACATACATTTTCAACAGGAACTGAGACAGCCCTAGCCCCCAAATATGGCTGTGAATGTCGCTGCAATTGTTGTTCTTGTCATCTTCTACTTGATCATCTTGGGTGTTGGACTACTGGCAGCGTGGAAGGTCAAGGTGAAAGGTTACGAAGCAGGAAGCCTTGAGACGTCACTTGTGGCTGGTCGAGAGCTAAGGACGATTGTAGGCATCTTCACTATGATTGGTAGGTTTTGATTTTGTGTAACCAGATGGTAAGGCCATTCAGCTCATGATTCCATTGGCTAATTTATTCGCAAACTGTTGCTAGTATAGCATAATGGCATAAAAGTGCCAGCTGTCTCTATATTATACCACAGATGAGATGCTGGCCTCTGATGCAAATTGATACTTGTTACAAATATTACAAATGATGAATGACTATCTGCACCTGAGGTAAGTGAGACATCTGTGATATAGCACAGAAGTGGATAGCGCTTTCGTCCCTGTGCCATTCTAGCAATGAAAAACCCCTGCCATTTTATCATTAAAGCCAGAACATTGTGATTGACATGAACATACATGGAGTGTGTCTGTGACATCAATTTCTTGAGATTAGTAGTGCTTTTTGTAAATTTTTTTATTCGGTGGCAGGGACAATTAGTGGGGAATTGTTTAAGATGTTTTGTGCCCTCTTGAAAAGATCTGTGTTAAAATGTTCTCTCTTCTTTACATTTCAGCCACAACTGTAGGTGGAGGTTACATCAATGGTTCCGCAGAATCTGTGGCCAGGGATGGAATGGCCTGGACCTTGGCACCTCTAGGAATATTTATTGGGCTGATTATTGGTGAGATGTGTATAATTTAAGACTTGTAGTGTGAGGCGTCTCAGGTTCAGCTCCCGCTGGCTGTGTGACCATTGTTTGGATAACGACCATTGCACATATTGTCTGCTGACACTGGCCGGTAAAAGTTCAACTGCCAGGCCTGGAGCTCAGGAGGGAGATGTGTTTATATTTTATTGCTGCATTTAAGTGTAGCGAGCGAATGGTAGAATTAATTCTATCATAGCATTATGAGGCTTAAGAGGAGATGCAGTCTGCTGAGTTCTTATGTTATGTTTGTGAAATGCATAGTGTGGTAGTGTGTGTGCGTGAACGGGCATGTGCAAGCACGGGCGTGTGCAAGCATGGGATGTGTGCATGGGAAGATATTGATATAAAGTTATCACATTGACTATGTATGAAATGTGCATCAGCTGTGAATGAAAATTTTCCTTTGAGTTTGAGGATAATTACCTTATCTTACCTTTAATTATCTTTTATCTTCTAAGGTGGAGCCCTCTATGCCCGCAAAATGAGAGAGCGTCAGTATCTGACCATGCTTGACCCATTCCAGCGTCATTATGGCAGCATAGTAACATTTTTGATATACTTGGCCAGTCTTATGGGTGACTTGTTGTGGACAGCTTCCATACTTAATGCACTAGGTAGGTATGGGTGGTTGCACTGCTACAGAGAGAGAGAGAGAGAGAGAGAGAGAGAGAGAGAGAGAGAGAGAGAGAGAGAGAGTGAGAGTGAGAAGTCGAAGGTCTGAAACACTTTCTTGGAGAGGGCTTTCTTCCTCTGAAGATCTTCTGTTGCCTTGCCATTCAAATATAAATGTCATAGCCACATTAAATGGAATCTAATCACTTTCAAAGGATAATTCACAGATTCACTAAGCCTATTTAATCTCCAATCCTTCATTATTCTCTACTCTTTTCTTTCTTCTTCTTTTTTTCCCCTCAGCCACACTGTTTCAATGTTTACATGAAACTATGTTTGTTCTGCCTTGGTAAAGACATGGCATGGTAAAGACAGAGATACTGGACTAAAGCTACTAATAGGTACAAATAGCTTACAAAGGTGCAACTAAATTTAAAAATCATAGGACCAGGCACAAACTTTTGTGTTGTCATTGTGCTTCAAAAATAGCCTAAGTTAGATTTAGGCCATTTTTTTAACATCAGCACCATGGTGTTCAAGAGATCAAGGCCGATGTTGAAGAGAAAAAATTTAAAATACGTCAGCATTTTCCTGCCAAAATTGCAGTTACAAAATTACAAGTTGATCTTTCCGGCTTTTTTTTTTTCAGAACTGTGCGAAACAAGTAAGCTATTTTGTAAAAGCACAGTGACAGTGTGTTGATGACAATAAATGAAAATGATATAAGCCAGAAAAAAAATGAATGTATTGCTTTGTTTCTCAGGTACGACACTGAGCGTGATAGCTGATCTGGAGCTGTACGTGGCCGTTCTTGTGTCCGGCTCTGTGACTATCATCTACACAATGGTGGGCAGCATGATCTCTGTGGCCTACACTGACGTGGTGCAGCTGGCTCTGATTTTCATTGGTTTGGTAGGTTACTAAAGGCCTCATATAGCACTGGGAGTAGGAGTACAACCAATAATAATTATAATAATACATAGCATTTATATAGTGCTTATCCCTGTAGATACAGGCTCTGAGTGCTTTACATAGAGGAGTAAATAAGATTATATAATATTCAGCTCACACACCCAAGCATACTACATTCTGTACACATGTACTGCAATATAGATGTAAAAAAAAAAAGAAACATTTGGTTTTGCAGGCTGTCATGGTCAATCAAGATATTGTTTGAACAAATGTATTTTGAGAAGTTTCTTATTAAAAGTACTTAGACTATTTTCTTTACGAATATATTTAGGCAGTTTATTCCAAACAAATGGTCCTGAGGACGTAAAACACAGATACAAATGTGTTGCAACCAGTCAAAGTGAGGCTTATATCATTGAACTTGGAACGGAGAGATATCAGGTTGTGAGGATGAATAGTAGTGGTGGGCCCATCCTTCATTTTGTAAAGTTGGCTCAGCTCAATCTCTTTTTTTTGGTTGGAGAATATTAGAGTAAATTCATTTCTAAACACAAAGGCATTGATTTATGGTCAAATATTCAGTAATTGTGGATAAAAAGGTGAGTTTTGTGAGGCATATTAGATGAATTATATAGGGTTAAACTTCTTCAGTTAGGATTTTTCTTAATATATTTCCATGACATGGAGTGACCACCTACCACTCTACTATATCTCACGCTAGAAGTATGCTAAGGCAGTATTTTTGCTCACACAATCAAAATCCACGCATTAAGCTTTTATGTCATGCCAGTAACTTGATTTAGCCACAAAATGACAGAAGTCTCATTTTGACTGACTGCAGAACAAACATCTGTGATAGGAGACCTTAGAGATGAAATTAAAAAAAAAAAGATTAAGAGGAGAAACTGCGGTTCTCTGTAGATTATAGTGTGTTACAAGAGGCATATTGCCCTTTTCCAATTCAGTACATTTTGCATACAAAATTGTGCACGAAAATGCTAAAAAGTGCATTTTTTTTCTGTTATGGATGATGTCCTTAGGAAATTGTTCTCTTAAAGTACAGTTGTTACCAGATGTCATTATGGAGTAATATTTGTGTCTCAAGAATAAGTAATGCAAAACTACGATTAAGGACTGTCTCTCAATACAGTAAGAATTGGAATCTGGAAAATAAAACCCCCCAGTAATGACATGCATTAATATGTCACAGATGAGTGTGTCAAATCTCGTGATCAAAAGACATCCTTTTAGGAGATAATGATAATTGGTTGCCATAGAGCAAGAATGGACCATCCCACATTTTTTCGATTTTGGCAGAAAAGGGTTCTATAAAAAGATATTGATTCAATCATGCTATTAATATAGGTTGAATTGCTATTTTTGGCATGTGTGGACTTCTAACACCAACTTTTCACATTTACAAGTCTTTATAACTTAGTGGCAACATAAACTTCATCCCTCAATTTCTCAAAACACAGCAAATGTGGGATGGTCCACCCTTGCTCTACAGCAACCAATTGTCCGTTTGGATCTTTACGGCGGGACAGTTTGTGTCAATTTGTGTTAATTTGTTTGCATGAAAAAAGAACACCATTTGAGGAATGTCATGCAAAGTCTATTTTCTCATCCCTATCTGGTTTTAGGTAGGCAGAGTTGCTCTTGATGTCATACTAAATTTGACCATGCAGAATAGGGAGCCTTTGTATATAAAGATTACCATAGTAAGGTTCAAGTTATGATGATTAGATCAGGATATTGCTTAGCAAGTGTCCCGATCTTATTTATTCTTCAACTGCCTCTTTTAATTTTCTCTGGTTACTTTTACCTATGAATTAATATAGTATTCTGTTCTAAAAATATTGATGTAAACAGATATTGCAGTTAACAGGATCTATTATGCTGAATTAACGGTAGAATATAATTTTTTAGAACTAGAGAATCTGACTTAAAGTTGTGAGAAATAGTTTGAATGGAATCAATTTTTTAATTTTTTGCATACACTCCACAGACTGTGAGCTTGCCTTTTGTGTACACTAATGACAAAATCGGCGATCTTCAGGCCACTAAGGACACATGGCTGGGCCAGGTGCCATCGAACCAGTGGGGTCTCTGGGTGGATCTCTTTATAGCTATGGTAATAATTCAAAGCTTTGTCAGATTCTGATTATAAGATAAGATAAGATAAGAATGACTTTATTATCCTTAGAAAGGAAAATTGCCTTGGCTGTGGTACATGAGAGTAAATAATAAATAATCAAATAGTCTAAACATAGTAGTACATAACTCATTACAATACAGTACTCAGACTAACTCACATTCATGCATACTGCCATACGATTCATAAATCAGGTTACAAACTAATCACAACAATCATCACTCGTTCACCTCACATGTTAGTCTCATACCCCCTCCTCCCTCCCCCACCACTTCTGGCAATTCTCACTGTGAGTTTACAATGCAATGTGCCTTTTTTTTTTTTTAAGATCTACTGTGACGGAGAGTCCCGTTACAGGATGTAACTGAGTGGCAATGTATATTCTTTATCGTTAAGGTGGAGGAGTGTGAGTCAGATCTAATAATTTTTATTTAGAAGTTGTTACACACTATCTTAGGAAGCATATTTTTGGGCCAGTTCCATGGATATTGTGTCTGCGAGAGTCCTCTGTAATTTGAAGAGGCCTTTCCAAGACCAGGGAAGTTTATTGTTACCCTTTTTAGTAATCTTTGAAGAACCAAGTTTGAGAAGGAGGGCCAAAAAAACCTACACAAGAAAATTTCATGTCCTTACTGGAATTGAATCCAGGGTCTTTCAGCTTGCAAGTTTGAATGTGCTACCACTACACCACATGGACACTAACTTCACAGCAGTTTAAATCTTAAATATTTACTGCCTTAATTTGTTCCTTAACTTTCATGTGTAAGCCTTGTGTTTACCCGTGACCCTGACACACTTCCCAAACTGTTCACAACTAGAAAATTGTCAGTGTTAACTTCTAAACACACAAGTATGATCAGGCAAATTTTAGCGGAGAGACTATAAACTTTATTTTCTTGGCTGAAGCATTAAAGTTAGAATTTCAGCATATGCCTACAGGCATTAGTTATCTTAAATGTATGTGTTATTCTTGTTTTAAATGTAATGTTACTTAAGCCTTAATGAGGACTTCGGTCCTTAGAAACTGCAGTGACTGAAATCTCAAGGCAAACATCCTGCGTAGATCTTTATACAGAGCAAAGCAAAGGACAATAAATATGCTTAGTCTTGCATGTTTAGAAGTTTGATGTAATTCAGTTTAATCTAGGGCTGCCGACTTCCATTTGTAATATTGTTTTTTCCTTAACAGTAGTTTAGATCACAGGACAATATCCTCCATTGTTCTTGGTATGATCTAGGACTGGCTGGAAGATCTGAAGAACTCCAGAGTATTGTACATCTGGCATTGTCCATGGAGGAATGAATACTCAACAGCATGGGATTAAGACAGCAGCTACAACAAGAACAACAACAAGAACAGTAGCAACAACAATAACAACAACAAGAACACCTATAGATAGAAGAACTTGGCGGTTTTATTTTCAAACAACAACAGTAACAACAACCACCGCATTAACAACACCACAATAACAACAGCAACTGTAGATAGGAGAACTTGGTAGTTCTATATTCAACTGTGTCAAGAACAAGGGAGGAAATAGCAGTATTTCATAGTAAAATATATAATAGTTGTATAATAGGTAAAGCACTTTCCAATTNTGAAAAAATACTTGTCAATGCTCGACTGCATGCCTTGCTTCTTGCATTGAAAGTGCGGAAATTATTTATTAGTTTCGTGGAAAACGGATATACTTTCAAAATGAGATCCCGAAACATGAGCAAGATCTAAATTTGATTACTGGTGGGAGAGCTCTTGAAATGTATAAATTAAACCTTACGGAGAGCTATTTCGCAGAAATGGTTCAAGTTCAAGTGAATGATTAGTGGAAGTCTTTCCATACATTTAAGTGTATGAAGACTTTTATTGTTGTCTAAATCCAGATATTGCTAAAGTCAGCTCCCAGTGAAAGCCATGCTTATAATAATCTCATTTTACAAAATTTGAGCCAGTGTCTACCAAGGTCTTTTTTTTTTTTTGTGTGTGTGATGCCATATCAAGTGGTGACATTTTGGCTAGTCTATTCTTAGTGCCATATTGTGACTTTTTTTTTTAATATTTGTTTTGTTTTTTTTGTGCATGAACTTCACTTAAGTTATGAAAATGAGAGAGAAGGAGAAAAATGCTTTGCATTGTTGCGCTGTCAATGCTTTGCATTGTTGCGCTCTTAATGTTATGGCTGTCACTTCTATAACATAGTAACCAGACTAGCTTTGTGAATTCTCTGGATGTAAGGAATCACAGCATGCTTTTGTACATGCGTAACACTGGTAGAACAATTGAAAAGTACCCGGTTTTCAAATTCTTTTGCCGCATACATAAATGTTTAACCCACAGCATTGTTGAACTGAAATCATAGCAAAAAAAAATATAAAAGACAGCTTATAGGATATCGCAGGAAAAAACATGGTGCACCTACTTGAAAAAGCATCTATGCTTAACTTTCTAGACTTCTATCTTTTTGCCGAGATTTCCAGATTCATTTATCTTGTTATTCATCCCAGTATCTTAGAAGGACTTGTATGAGCAGAGAAACTCAGAAATTGGCCTGGATGGCACAATACCAAAAATTGTCCATAAACTGAAAATGATATCAGAACATAGGGCATTTTCATGAAAGAGGGAATAGAGACATGCTGAAACAATGCCTTTTTTAAACAGAAAGCCATGTTAACACGTGGTCAAAAACTTTTGCCATGGATTCCGGCCATCCCAGAAAATGATATGGTCAAGTCTGCACTGGTTGTCATGTTAGAAGTGTGATCATTTAAATGATGCCATTGTCTTGTGACATGGGTATGTAACCAGCCGGATTATTGTCAGTCTGCTCTTGGGTTTTTTTTAAAATTTTTATTTTAAATGGGTTTTATTTATATTGTTTCTTCTTCATTTGCATATCACCTTGTAGTGCACAGTCAGTGCTTGTTCATAACGTGTTGGGTAAGAGTAAATTTCATTATCAGAATGAAGTTTCAGCTAACAACAGTGTTGTTGCCTATGAATACAAGATGTACTTGACTGTAAATGCCTAACCAGATAAAGCATAATCAGCTTCTTCATTATCAACTTCTTTATTATCAACTTCTTTTATCTTCATGTTCAGCATGCATTGAGAAACATGTAAAGCACGTAGTGAGTTAAGAGATAGATCTTCGGCCTTGTGATTTCCTCGTTTCATTGATATCTTCTTGGTGCTTAATAATGCACAAAAAAAGTGGGGGGGGCCAGATTTCCACAAGTTTGACATCTAATGGCTACTATATAATTCTTTATTCACCTGATGTCCAGAAGCACATTTTGGCCAAAGTGATTATGAATGAGCTGATTTTCATCAGTGAGAGGAAACCAAAATTGGTGGCATGTTATCCACGATTAAAATAGCAAAAGGCAGATTGGATGTAAAGAAATAAAATCATGGAAACAAATACCATGGAGATAGATATAAATAGACGTGACCAGAAATGTGGTTGATGGTCAGACTGATACAATCTAGACTCTCAATATCAAGCATTATTACTAGGCTGTGAAATTATTATATGTGATGACAACAGTGCAGATCAAGTGGCGCTACCGTCGCAACCAGTTTCCTAGTCACACCCTGCAAAACTGTTGGTGGAACCATCTTGAATATGTCATTTTATATGTTCTGCTGGATAAACTTCATGTTTATATCAGCCAAAACATATTATGCTTCGTTTACAAAACATATAGTAGTTGAAATGATTCTTAGTCAAGATTGTTGTTTACTCTCTCTCTCTCTCTCTCTCATTTGCTCATTGATGGTATGGATAAAGATACTGTGATCCTTGTAAAAGGCACCCTCATATCAGGAACTTGATAAAAGTAAAATATTATTGCTGACAAGTAAAAATTTAATGTGTTTACCATTTGCCACAAGTATAAGTTATAAACAAGGGTGTTTAAACATAACGGCTCATGATCAAAGCTGGGACATATCCATGAAATTTCATTTTGTTGTTAATTAATCAGTACTTCTTGATGTTTCCTGGAGGATTAAATTGTTTTACTGTGACTGGTGATATCCCAGTGATCGTCATCATGTATCCGCACAGTAAGAAAAGGCAAAATAGTCTACACTGGTATTATTAGAGAATTTGGCGACGTGAGATTATTATATTGTGATTTTGGTAAGAGATGAGATTGATATGATTTTATGATCTCTAGCATGGGTTTATTTTCCTTGTGAGTGTACAGTGCCAGTAATTTCTTTTGTCTTTGGAGTGTCTAAGACTTGCAGCAAGAATATCATTGTTTTTGAGTGGAACTATGTGTTCAGGGATCATTTTCAGACAGCAAAGGTGATCTCTTCTGTCTTTACTTATCTTGATATTTCAACATTTAAATCTTTAAACCTAGAGATTTCTTTTGATAAGTTTACTTACAAATAACATTCATCGTGTGATGATTTTGTGTTCTCGATTTATTTTGTATGTGAAGAGATGCTTTTACATGTAGATTTGAGGTACAAAATTACTTTTGAATGACTTTTTGACCCAAGACATTTGTGATGTATATTTCTCATCTGTAATTGGAATTGGTTGAACCAAAATTGTGGGGATCCGAGACATATATTTTTATAAAATTATTTTAGATTCAGAAGAGAGCTCCCTATTTCCTTCATTTCAATTGAGGGAAGCAAAAGAGACAGTTTGGAAGGAGAGGTTTGAGGAGTTACGCAGTAAGTAACACGTTTCATTGATTATTATTTGAGCACTTGCTGTTTAGGAAATAGGAGTGAGATCTAGGGTTTGCAGTGATGAATTTAGGAGTTTGCATGTCGTCATGTTCATAAGATAATTGCCTAAGTAAGTCATATTTTGCCATTTTGAGCAAAGAAGAAAAAACTTTTTTTTTTTTATTACTGAACGTCACAAACATTATTAGCAAAAGTGTTATTCAGCAGTCAAGCAGTTTAAAATGCAGTCAGTAAATATCACACATAACTCAGTAATGCCATTGATTGAGTTCCCAGTGCCAGTGGTAACAGCTTCTTCAGCAAAAAAATGACTTAGGCAATTATTTTATGAGTGTGATGATGTGGAGTGAAATTTTGGCAAGAATTTGGAAATCGTTTTTGAGTTCAGCGGCTTTTTGGGTTAGTTTAGTTCTAGCCTTTCAAAAAGATATGCTGTATGTAGTCACATTTTCTTGTGGAAAAGGCAGATTGTGCCAGTCCACATTTTGATAGAGTCTAGCTAGGAAACAGACATTGAGAGGAGACAGATGACTGAAGGGTTGTCCACTGGTGCATCCCCTCTTTCCTGCCTGTCACTGCATTTATTAATCATATTCGAATGTTAGTCACTTATCTGTGGAAAATACACAATCTTAAAGAGTAATCAATAATCTTACTGTCTACAGAGTTACTTGTGACAGATATTTGTTTAAGTGCGCACAACTGTGCAGCTTTTCACTGTTGGTTTTGATACATTTACTCATAGCATTTGCTGCTCGCGGGAAAGCATTCATATATTTTAGAATGATATACAGTACATGTAGTTGGTATTTAAGATGCTTATTGACTTTGGTTGTACCAATGCAAGTGTTTTTCTTTTGTGTCTTTTGAATATCAGTATGTCATGTAATGTGTTGTTTATTACATTGATATGCTGGGATTTTGTGTTCAACAATGTAGATCTTAAAGGGACAGGGATAATTATTAGTTTTAAAGGGACAGGGATACTTATTTGTTTCACAGTCCTATAAGTCCACATTATTTTTTTCCTAAAATGTAAACTACTTTTATCCATTTACATGACGTTTTCTGAGAAAACACTGCAGAAATGGTGGGTTTTTCATCCTGCACATGCAGCCACTACTTATGCTGCATGATGT
>JAWQUT010000786.1:172484-215445 GCA_033807755.1 Ellobium chinense
ATTTTCAGGCATCCAATAAGGAACTTCGTTTTGTTCAGATTGTTTCCGTGCTTATCGCTGGTGGTGTCTCCATGGTGATTGCTCTTTGGTCCAGTGTCATCTACGGAATGTTCATCCTCGCAGCCGATTTCGTCTATGTCCTCATCTACCCTCAGCTGACAGCCATCCTCTACTTTTCAGACTATACCAATCCTGTCGGGGCCATTGCTGGTTTTGTTGTCGGCTTGATCTTGCGCATAGGTGCTGGCGAGCCAATCATAAAAATGCGTACGTGGATTTTCTTCCCCTATTATGATGATAAGGACGGGCAGTTGTTTCCTTTCCGGACATTCGCCATGCTGGTTTCATTTGCCACTGTTGTGGCTGTGACGTTTGTGACTAGGCTCAAGTTCATGAGAGCATTGTGTGAAAGATTCGAATACGAAACAGTTCATCAGATTGATGCCGATCAGCGCATCTATCAAGATGTCTCTGGTGCGGGTAATGGAAATTTGGATACCAGAGAAGGAGGGAAATCCAATAGTGAGCAGCACAATGGGACCAGGGTTCATACATTCCAGAGTGGTGATGGATCAAAAAGTTCTCCCGGGCGGGATGGCATGGAGATGAATGTGATGATGAATGGGACATTTCGAAAGCTGAATGATGAGCCAGACATGTAGAAACCTGCATAAATGTAACATCATATACTCAGGGATGCCACTCTACAGAGAATTCTCCGAAATCAGAGAATGTTGGGTGTCTTTCAGGAATTGTAGTCAGTCTGATGTCAGGCTGAGAAATGGCTTGTAGGGAAAAATCAAAACCTGAAAGAGAAAGTTAATTTTTTTTTGGTCCCTTGTTTTCTGTTGGCCCTGAACATTCTAGTTTTTGATTTTAAGGACTAATGAGATCTCATATTATGATGTATTCATGCTTATACACATTTATCTCTTAAGAATTGATTAGGTGATATATAAATCACTGCCAGCAATTTTAGATGGATCAAATTGCACAAAGTTCAGAAAATTTCATAAGAAATGAGTGGCATCCTTTCATACTGGAGTAGAAAAAGTATTTTCTCAGCATATAAATTTTTTTTTTTTTTTTTGAAAATGGTTTGAATCCTTTATGGTCAAAATTTTGGTGACATCTTTTGCTGTGACCGAAACTTATGGAAACTGCTCTGTGGTTCAAGACCACTGAAGGAAGCGATAATCTTCGAATTTACTATTATTAGCTCTTCGAAGAAGGGATGCCCTATAACAAGGTATGCAAAATCAATATTGTGTTGTTATATGAGTAACTTCTGGAGGTTACAGACCTGTAATGGGATTGGACCCTTTTTTCCTCTATGGGCTATATTAACATTTTGAGCTGCTCTCTGAACCCAAAGTTTTAGCTTTCACACAGACCCATACCAGATTGAAGCTCATTATGTGGCCCAAATTTTAAGACTTACCCAACCCTAGCAAGCCCATTGAAATTTTGAGCTTGGTTGCTATGTGTAAACAGAGCCTACATTTTTCACTGGTCAAAGCCAAACCCCTCCACTTCCGCCTGAGCACACCCTTGACCTGGCAGTTCCAGCCCAGGGCTAAATATTGCCTGGCAAAATAAAGTAAATGGACACAGTTTCCCATCATATCAAAATTTCCCTCCTGGAGCCCTTATTACTGGAAGCAGGGCATGCCAAAAGAGGGAAAAGGGGAGATGAAATATAACCCTAAGTTGTAGGACCCAAAAGTGGTAGGACTTAGTAGGACCCAAAAGTGGTAGGACCCAAAAGTGGTAGGACCCAAAAATGGTAGGACCCAAAAGTGGTAGGACAATTACAGGCCTGTAACCTTGGAGTACCCATTCTGAGCGTAACATTTGCTCGTATAGGGTTAACATGAATACTTACAAGTCCTTGTTATATTTACAAGGCATAATTGATACACAGGTCCAGTATTCAAGCCAAAACTCCAGGGTAGTATTGCGATATCTTTTATATCAATCAGAGTTTAGTATATTTTATCCAGGTACAACTGCTCAATCATAGTATTGGTAATGATAACTTTCGCCTTATCAGAATATTTTTCATGGAACACAAAACTGGTGTATTTGTTCTAAAGTCTCTGGATAATCACAACTCCTCTTACTTGCAACTATTTTGCTGCTGAGGCCTACTGATTAAGCAGAGTTGACTGTGTAACCAAACATTGTTACCTGATTTCCCCCCAGATCATTCAAGAAAACACCAGATACAGTTAAACATAAATACCTAAAACACATGTAAATTGAAATCATGGTACTTTCCAAGAGACCTTTCAGACCCAGATTTATTTCTGTATACTAGTGTTTCAAGAATTCTTAAAAAAATTGGCAAACTGAATTAAGATAAGATGAAGTGGCTCTGAAAAAATACTTGTCAATGCTCGACTGCATGCCTTGCTTCTTGCATTGAAAGTGCGGAAAGGATTTATTAGTTTCATGGAAAACAGTATACTTTCAAAATGAGATCCCGAAACATGAGCATGATCTAAATTTGATACTGGTGGGAGAGCTCTTGAAATGTATAACATAAACCTTAGAGAGAGCTATTTCGCAGAAATGGTTCAAGTTCAAGTGAATGATTAGTAGAAGTCTTGCCATACATTTAAGTGTATAAGACTTTTATTGTTGTCTTAATCCAGATATTGCCAAAGTCAGCTCCCAGTGAAAGCCATGCTTATAATAATCTCATTTTACAAAATTTGAGCCAGTGTCTACCAAGGTCTTTTTTTTTTTTTGTGTGTGTGATGCCATATCAAGTGGTGACATTTTGGCTAGTCTATTCTTAGTGCCATATTGTGACTTTTTTTTTTAATATTTGTTTTGTTTTTTTTGTGCATGAACTTCACTTAAGTTATGAAAATGAGAGAGAAGGAGAAAAATGCTTTGCATTGTTGCGTTCTTAATGTTATGGCTGTCACTTCTATAACATAGCAACCAAGACAGGCTTTGTCAATTCTGTGCTTGTAGTGAATCACAGCATGCTCTTGTACATGCGTAACAGTGGTGGAACAATTGCAGAGTACCCTGTTTTCAAATTCTTTTGCTGCATTCATAAATCTTTAACCCACAGCATTTTTGAACCGTAATCATAGCAAAAAAAAAAACAACAGCTTATAGGATAATGCAGGAAAAAAACAGGGTGCACCTACTTGAAAAAGCATCTATGCTTAACTTTCTAGACTTCTATCTTTTTGCCGAGATTTCCAGATTCATGGATATAATGTTTTTCTTGTTATTCATCCCAGTATCTTAGAAGGACTTGTATGAGCAGAGAAACTCAGAAATTGGCCTGGATGGCACAATACCAAAAATTGTCCATAAACTGAAAATTATATCAGAACATAGGGCATTTTCATGAAAGAGGGAATAGAGACAATGCTGAAACAATGCCTTTTTGAAACAGAAAGCCATGTTAACACGTGGTCAAAAACTTTTGCCATGGATTCCGGCCATCCCAGAAAGTGGTATGGTCAAGTCTGCACTGGTTGTCATGTTAGAAGTGTGATCATTTAAATGATGCCATTATCTTATGGATTATTGTCAGTCTTCTTCTTGTTTTTTTATTTTATTTTAAATGGGTTTTATTTATACTGTTTCTTCTTCATTTGCATATCACCTTGTAGTGCACAATCAGTGCTTGTTCATAATGCATCGGGTAACAGTAAAATTTCATTATCAAAATGAAGTTTCAGCTAACAACAGTGTTGTTGCCTATGAATACAGTCAAAGCTGTCCCGGAGGTCGTAGGAGCCAAATTGGAAAAGCCTCTTTGAGCCATTTAATAAAATTTCTCCTCGAACCACAGGAACATTCCAAGATAGCCAAGGCTAGTCTGCAGGTCTGGTGCCATCACTGTGCTCAAATTATGGACTGTTTACAAGGGGTGAAAGGGGGGGGGGGTTGTCCTTCATTTTGATTTTTCACAGTTTAGATGAAAAGGGGTTAAAACTATGGCCTTCTGACCACAGGCCAGCACAAGTGAAAATCCATTAAAGCCATTGGTAAACACTGTCTGGAACAATTAATTTTTTTACATATTCAGGACTGAATTTCACCACTTTTGCGGTGTGGTTTCATGCTGTATGATTATTTCTGTACTCTGCAGTTATTGATTCTGGTAATCCAGTTTTTAATACCAATAAGGCTCCTACAACCTGGAGACTGCTTCCTTATGGAGAGAGCTCCTGCTGTTATATCAGGGCTTTAGAAATGATCGTTCATTGTCTCAAGATATACTTGACTTGAAATGCTTAATCAGATAAAGCATAATCAGCTTCTTCATTATCAGCTTCTTCTGTCTTCATGTTCAGCATGCATGGAGAAACATATAAAGCACGTAGTGAGTTAAGAGATAGATCTTGGGGCTTGTGATGTCTTTGTTTCATTGATATCTTCTTGATGCTTAAGAATTCACAAAAAAGTGTGGGGCCAGATTTCCACAAGTTTGACATCTAATGGCTGCTATATAATTCTTCACTTGCCTGATGTCCAGAAGCACATTTTGGCCAAAGTGATTATGGGTGAGCTGATTTTCATCAGTGAGAGGAAACCAAAATTGGTGGTTTTAGGCGTGGGGCCAGATTTCCACGAGTTTGACGTCTAATGGCTACTATATAATTCTTCATTCACCTGATGTCCATAAGCACATTTTGACCAAGGTGATTACGGATGAGTTGATTTTCATCAGTGAGAGGAAACCAGAAATGGTGGTTTTAGGCATGTTATCCAAGGTTAAAATAGGAAAAGGCGGATTGGATGTAAAGAAATAAAAACATGGAAACAGATACCATAGAGATAGAAATAAATGGATGTGACCAGAACTATGGTCGATGGTCAGGCTGATACAATCTAGACTCTCAATATCAAGCATTATTACTAGGCTGTGAAATAATCATATATGATGACAACAGTGCAGATCAAGTGATGCCACCATCGTAACCAGTTTCCTGGTCACACCCTGCAAAACTATTGGTGGAACCACCTTGGATATGCCATCTTATATGTTCTGCTGGGTAAATTTCAAGTTTACATCAGCCAAAACATATTATGCTTTGTTTACAAAACACATAGTAGTTCAAGTGATTTTAGTCAAGATTGTTGTTTACTCATTCTCTCTCTCTCATTTGCTCATTGATGGTACTGTGATCCTTGTAAGAGGCACCCTCATATCAGGAACATGATAAAAGTAAAATATTATTGCTGACAGGTAAAAGGTTAATGTGTTTTTCATTTGCCACAAGTTTAAGTTATAAACAAGGATGTTTAAACATAACGGCTCATGATCAAAGCTGGGACATATCCATGAAATTTCATTTTGTTGTTAATTAATCAGTACTTCTTGATGTTTCCTGGAGGATTTCATTGTTTTACTGTGACTGGTGATATCCCAGTGATCGTCATCATGTATCCGCACAGTAAGAAAAGGCAAAGTAGTCCACATTGATGTCATTAGAGAATTTGGTGACGTGAGATTATTATATTGTGATTTTGGTAAGAGATGAGATTAGAGATTGATATGATTTTATGATCTCTAGCATGGATTTATTTTCCTTGTGATTATACAGTGCCAGTAATTTCTTTTGTCTTTGTAGTGTCGAAGACTTGCAGCAAGAATATCGTTGTTTTTGAGTGGAACTATGTGTTCAGGGATCATTTTCAGATAGCAAAGGTGATCTCTTCTTTCTTTACTTAACTTGATATTTCAGCATTTAAATCTTTAAACCTAGAGATTTCTTTTGATAAGTTTACTTACAAATAACATTCACCTAGTGATGATTTTGTGTTCTCGATTTATTTTGTATGTGAAGAGATGCTTTTACATGTTGATTTGAGGTATGAAATTACTTTTGAATGACTTTTTGACCCAAGACATTTGTGATGTATATTTCTCATCTGTAATTGGAATTGGTTGAACCAAAATTGTGGGGATCCTGGACATATATTTTTATAATAATATTATAGATTCAGAAGAGAGCTCCCTATTTCCTTCATTTCAATTGAGGGAAGCAAAAGAGACGGTTTGGAAGAAGAGGTTTGAGGAGTTACGCAGTAAGTAACACGTTTCATTGATTATTATTTGAGCACTTGCTGTTTAGGAAATAGGAGTGAGATCTAGGGTTTGCAATGATGAATTTAGGAGTTTGCATGTCATCATGCTCATAAGATAATTGCCTAAGTCATATTATGCCCTTCTGTGCAAAGAAGAAAAAAACTGTTTGTTTTGATTACTGAACGTCACAAACATTATTAGCAAAAGTGTTATTCAGCAGTCAAGCAGTTTAAAATGCAGTTAGTAAATATCACACATAACTCAATAATGCCATTGACTGAGATCCTTGTGCCAATGGTAACGGCTTCTTCAGCCAAAAACTGACTTAGGAAATTATTTTATGAGTATGACGATGTGGAGTGAAATTTTGGCAAGAATTTGGAAATCATTTTTGAGTTCAGTGGCTTTTCGGGTTAGTTTAGTTCTAGCCTTTCAAGATGATATCCTCTATGTAGTCACATTTTCTTGTGGAAAAGGCAGATTGTGCCAGCCCTCATTTTGATAGAGTCTAGCTAGGAAACAGACATTGAGAGGAGACAGATGACTGAAGGGTTGTCCACTGGGGCACCCCCTCTTTCCTGCCTGTCACTGCATTTATTAGTCATATTAGAATGTTAGTCACTTATCTGTGGAAGAAGCACATTCTTAAAGAGTAATCAATAATCATACTGTCTACGAAGTTACTTGTGACAGATATTTGTTTAAGTGCGCACAACTGTTGCAGCTTTTCATTGTTGGTTTTGATACATTTACTCATAGCATTTGCTGCTCGCGGGAAAGCATTCATATATTTTAGAATGATATACAGTACATGTAGTTGGTATTTAAGATGCTTATTGACTTTGGTTGTACCAATGCAAGTGTTTTTCTTTTGTGTCTTTTTGATATCAGTATGTCATGTAATGTGTTGTTTATTACATTGATATGCTGGGATTTTGTGTTCAACAATGTAGATCTTAAAGGGACAGGGATAATTATTAGTTTTAAAGGGACAGGGATACTTATTTGTTTCACAGTCCTATAAGTCCACATTATTTTTTTCCTAAAATGTAAACTACTTTTATCCATTTACATGACGTTTTCTGAGAAAACACTGCAGAAATGGTGGGTTTTTCATCCTGCACATGCAGCCACTACTTATGCTGCATGATGTTAAAAAAAGATCGAGACAGGTTAGAAGACAACTGGTCCAGATGGTTTGCGCATGCATCTGCTTGCACCAGTCATCTGTTAGCTTTTCTCACTTTATGGTGGTCTAACAGCACAAGAACTGGTGAAGCCTGTAAAATAAAGATCCCAACAATCAAGTGTATTTTCATAGAAATGGTCAGGTGGTTTAAAGTGTTTGACAGAAATATGTGGATTTTGTAGACTGTGATTCCAATATCTATCTCTGTTCCTTTAAGAAATATTCACTCTCACTTGATTCTACAGTGTCATCTGCCAATTTAATGCAAGATACTGATGATAAACATAATAAATTTCAAAATCTTGGAATTTTTTGAAACTTTAGTTGTACTGTGGGCCAGTGACTGACTTCTCTTTTTTCATTTTTTGATGTGAACATTATATCAATTGGCAAAGAGTAATTTTTTTTAGCTTTGGTGGTAGATAAATTGTTCTTGATATTGAAATTCCAGCAAAGTTTTAGTTCTTTGTTGTATTTATTGTACAACTTAT
Organism: Ellobium chinense; assembly: GCA_033807755.1. Classification (NCBI taxonomy): domain Eukaryota; kingdom Metazoa; phylum Mollusca; class Gastropoda; order Ellobiida; family Ellobiidae; genus Ellobium; species Ellobium chinense. Next base: position 180,232 of record JAWQUT010000786.1, read on the forward strand.
ACAGCATTGAAATCTGGGAAGGTCTTTTGTCCAAGCCAAATATACTCTCAGGTTTTGAAAATAGTGAGCACAAATTAGATAGGTAAATCTGTAAATCAACTGTAAATGACAAGTGATTTTTATATAATTTAGACATCACTAAGATCTGAGCAGATATTTAGTGTGACAGCCAGAATATGTATAGGAGAGTTATTGAAATTTACTGCAATGTTTGAAATATTGAATTGATATCAGATATATATCAGAGGAACCTGACTGGAATTGTGATTTATTAGAATATTGTTAAAGTCAGGAATGGGATAAATTTCAAGTAAAATAAGTTGATTTTTTTCTTGAATTGTGGAAATGAGTTCTGTTGTGTCAGTTTGAACACAATCTCATTTTGAGTGAATTTATGTATCCCTGACTCAAGGATGGCTTCCGGAACTTATGAAATCCATTGGTCTTCACATGTTATCTCCCAGTTTGTAAACAGTCACTTTCATGAACTGGGCAAATATAAAAAGCCGTATTGTCTCCTCCCCCGATGCCTAGATTGGGCCTGTCTGGTGGTTTCGGCTAGATCAGAGTGTCATGTGGATGAATGGTCGATCCTGACCGTGCCATCCTACTCCTTATTGTCTGCTGGGCTACTGTGAGGTGGCCAGTGAGAGAGACTGTGGAGATCAAACATTTTGTGTGCTACACCACCATCAAACGAGTCTGTCCTGAGTTGGCGACGAGAAGGTGTCAATGCACGACATCAAAGAAATTTAACCCTATTACCAAAATTATGGCCGAAATTACCTTCTCCGCTTAATCGCCTACTTTTTCTGTGATCCTGAGGAAGGGCGATTAAGCTGAGTCAACTGTAGTTCATAAGAGTTTTATATCAGAAATAATGAATATAAAACTTAAACCCATTCTTTTAAGGTTTGTTCATTCCATAAACAGCAGTGAATGAAATTCTGTAAACAGTAAAGCTAATTGTAATTTTATCATTCTAAAACTGATTTGCTGAACTCAAATGGTGAAAAAGGAGTTGCAAATAATTCTTCTTTTCTGACAGTCATTAGTGTAACAGATGGCTTGACGATAATCTGATTCATGCATGCAGCTGTTGCGGATAGACAGAGACCTGTCAAGCTGTACTGAGGGTAATTGTCTTTTTCATATGACATAGTTTATAACACTGATAACTGTCATATAGTTTATAACACTGATAACTGTTTATGCCAAATTGAGTTTGACTGGCTTTTTTGGAGTGGCTTGTGTACAAGTTTAAAAAATTTTCTTCATGATATATTGTGTATGTCATGGAACCTCATAAGCTTGAGATCTGGAAGACCAGTCTACAATGCTGAGTTAGTGAGGTGTTTGAGTTAGTGAATAAATTTGTCTTGCAACAAATCAAACTAAGGCTGAAGCCGCTGTCTGACTGCATCAAGTTATTGGCATGACAAAATAAGTTTGATAATATGTGTATATTCATCAAATGAAAAACTTTAAAAGTTAGCACTCTTCTGGCCTGAGATTAGGCCATTTGAAGTGGTATAGTGTCACTCCCATGCAGTAGACAAAACTCATAGAAAATCGTGATTTAAGTGAAGTTCCATGCTATATAGGATAATCAAACCTGCCTTAGAAAAAAAGGCAGATTCCAATGCCTCTGGTAAATATACACATATGTTATTTGGCTTTGTTTGTGATAACAGTATATAAAACCAAGAAAATGATTAACACTTTAATGATATTATAAGGCAGCTTACAGGGTAATCCATGTACAAACATTATTATCATATTTTGTGTAATACAAGAACATTTTATTTTATTATTGTGCATGCTTATGATTCAGTTTGTCAGTCATATAACTAAAATATTATCATCAAATCTGCCAGGTTGTGATAAAACACTACTGTATGGTTTTAGTTTCAGCAACATATGCTGTTGTCAAAGCCCTGTGTAGGGATCATACTTAATTTTGCTTGTGAAGAAATTGGATTTAAAATACAGATTTTATATGATGAATATCAATGAATGTGGAGTTTTAGTTGTGATGATCTCTGTATCTAAGCGTCAGAACAGCTGGTGCATTGTACATGACTCCTGCGGCTCGGGCGCGCATACTGTAAGCTTGAGTGCGTGTGTGTGTCTGTGTTATGTCGCAGATGTGAGTGTGTGTGTGTTTATGTGTTTTGCATACGTACTGTACTCTTTTAAATTGAGTGTGTGTGTGTATATATATATATGAGAGAATGTAAAGATATTTTGGTGCCTTGAACCCGCTTAGGGGATTAAGCGCTATACAGTCTATTATTATTATGTCTTGCAGCCAGTTAAAACCTAGTGCAGGTTGATTTTTAGTTACACCAAGTTATAGGTTCATTATGACTGTTAAATTTGCTTTAAGTGAAAAAAAAAAGTTCATTCTCGTGGAGTGGAAACAGTTCTTTGAAAACTGCAGTTAAAAACAGTGTTTCACTATAGAAATCTCTCACTAAAACTCAAATAATATATCTACAGTCACTTACCATTTGCCCATAAAACCAGTATTTTCGTGCTCACAAATGACTTTTATTTTTAATTTCCGCTCTAAATAAAAAGTCAGTATAGGTTGGCCTCAGTCACTTTCCGAGCTAATATCTCCATTCATAGTCTAACAACTTGAGCTTCATTTTGACTGGCTGCAAAGGCATATGGTAGTGGATGTTCACTTCTTGCAAAAATGACTAGATGTGGAGATTCCCCTAGTAAAATCTGTTCTGGTTCTGCAGCCCCAGTCTTGAATGGCAAAGCCTCAAGCAAATTTGGCAAATTCAGCTGTTAAGATGGAAGCAAAGACTAATATACTTTTGTTAATGAGTTTGTGTTAAAGATCTTTGATGTAAACCGTGCACATCTTGGCTATCACAGTTGTGCTGGAAACATGATACAATGATACAACATGATACAACTTCAAATAAGTGAGACAAAACTCTGAACATCAATTAGTTAACATTTTAATTTGTACGTCTGTTACATTATGTTATGAAAAAATATCATACATTAATTTCAAACACACAGTGACAATTGTACAGTTTTACAGTATGCATTATATTCATCAAGCCACAACATCGTAGTCGTTACAAAGAGGATTCAGGAATAGTGATTAATGCAACAAATGTGTGACATATGATGAATTAAATGAACTTGTCACAAACAATGAAAACAACAGGTGCGTCACATGAGGATGAGCTGGGGAAAAAAAACCATAAAATTTTTAAATTTTGTCACAAAAAAAAACAAAAAAAGATGAAATTGATAAATCTAATAAAGTGGGAATGGACAAAATAAATGCCATGAAACTGTGATGATTTTCTAAACTTTGTCACAAAACAATCATGGTGAATTTGATGAAACTAACAAATTAAAGATAATGAAGTATAGCACACAGGGGTCACATCAGCCACATTGTCCAGTTTAATAGAAAGTGGCTGACACAGTCTTCTATACTAACTTGGTCCCACATATGAAGTCTCAGCACTAACTTCTCTAAATTGACTGAAATAAGAACAACATTTTCATATTATCTAAACATCTGCAGGAGATTATATGCAGAAAAAAAAAAAAAATATAAACCTGTAGGCAAGTCACAGGGTTTTCCCACGAAATATAGTCCTAGAATTCAGTGGTTTTCAAACATTTAATACCCATAGACACTTCACACCTTTTGTGGACCTGAAATGTATCAGTCCTGCATGTCAGAAAAATAAATAAATTTACTGAATTCAAGACAATGTTTACTGACCCTTTAAACATTGTTTAAATACCACATTGGGGTGACTTTCATTGTCTGAAAAAAACCTCTGCCAGTGCTATCTCTATTCTCGATGAAAATCCTCAACGGATATAAAGCAAACAAACCACTTCATATTTATGAGCTAAGTTTCTAACTATACAGCATTCAAATGGAAAAAGAAAGATCACAAATAGACAATTAAGTTAGTTTTCAATTTGGAATGTTTTTTTTAAAATCTTTTCATGTCTGGAAATGATCTCTTGGTTTACATGCCAATATACATACATACAAATACAGACGAACATAATCATTATGATCATGAACTTCATATACATTAGGGGGTAAAACGTGTACAAGAAACAGAAAAGCAGGGAACGGACTCCAGTAGAACAGGACAGCCCACACTGACATTTTTACACATAAAGTCATATTCCTGTGCACAGTGACGATGGCAAAGGCAAACATTTAAACCATCTGGTGTCAGAAGTGGGAGAGGGACATGATAAATAGCAGACCCCCTCCACTATTTCCCCCTAGGTGATCAGAGAATTATCTCTAGATTAAAGATAAGACACTGCATGCTCAACACCCATCTACACCATATGGGCAAAGCTGAGAGGTCTGAATGCAACTGCCACCAGGATGCAACAGAACCTTCCGACCTGTCAAAAGTACTAGCCTCTCCAAGAGATTTTGGCCAGAGGCACCTGATATCAGTACCAAGCTGTGGAGGATCCTCTCAGACCTGCAGTTAACTATCAAATTCACCAACGGCAACAGAGCAAACTTAAAAGCATGACATGAAAAGCAGAGGAAGAAGAAAATCCCATGGCAGAGAAACTTCTGGTGCAACATGAGATTACTGTCCGACAGTCACAAAAAGGCTTAAATAAATGGCTGGTCAAGGATGTCAGTCAACTTTTAATAATATTCTCTGAATTTTCTGCACTTTCATCTAGAATCTGGTCTAGAGTATGCCGTTTTCACAGCAATTTGCATAACACAAACCTAATTCATAAAAAATAAACTTGGACTGGCCTAAACACATGAAATTAAATCTGGCTCTCATAAATCTTTACACCACCAGAAAAGAATATCCAGAACAGACAAAAACAACAAAACCATTTTTTAGAATTTGCAAACTGTTTCTCAGATTGATACAAACAACAATCTTTGAAAGACATCAACATTCTTTAAATTTCAGAAAGTTGTCTGAAGAATGGCATCCCTCCCTAGCTGATGTTTTAGCTGAATAAGATGATAAACTTTGAAGTTGTATTCACTTTCCTGATCAAATTTCACATGACCTGCTCTTATTTACTTGAATCAAAACATTTTCCAGTTTTTAAATGACTATTTGATCTGATTTGATAAAAATCAACTGGATAATAGAAATCCTTCTTTAATGTTAGTGATTCCATGCTCATGCATAAGGATTTGCAATGGAGAATCAACTATTTATCCCTAAAGGATTATCTGAGTCCAATAAGGCTGCTGGATAGAGAGTGTCAAATTCATAATTCCCTGCAATTTTCCAAGCACAGATCATACGGTCCATACTGATGTAAACTGGAGTATTGCATATCACAACACGGGTCAAATTTAAATTTTGGTATCTCTTTGTTAAGCTGTTTCTGATGGCAGTATTGGACTGCATGGGTGACCACAAAATTTTAATAATGGGACAATTTCACGAGGAACTGAGTCTCTTTGCACCAATAAAAATGCTGCACTTGATGATCTTATTCTTTCCAAATTTCATTCATATGGAATATGACATCCTATGCTAACACAGACACTGTACACGATGAAATAAAGCGGTGACATTTTCTCACATCATTTTCAAATATTAAACACACAATACTTCCTTGAAAAGGTAAGCACAAACAAATGTATCGTTAGCATAACAAATCAAAAAAAAAAAAAAAAATACACCTACCAGAACACTGACAAACTTGGAATCGTGTAAATCTTTAGTATACACAATATATTATTTTGCGTATATTGTGTGCACGTTCTCGACATAATAAAATCATGAATCTTGAGTAATCAACCATACATATAATTCATGCATATGCAAGATTTTCCATACGTGGTCAAGACAAACAGCAATTAAAAACACAGAACTCATAATCTCTTCACGTATCAACATTTCATACCCTGTTATGCGCGCTTTCCCAAAACTTCACATGCCATTTAATAAAAGTTGTGCTCCATAAAATTTTACCTGCAGTCACTGAAAACTTGTTTTGTGCAAAGCAAAAAAAATATGGATTGTTTATATTACACTAAGGTTGTCATTTTCAACAAAAACTGAAACATAAATTCACAACAACTACATGATATGTCATTATGTGGACATATAAGATTATATTCCAAAAATTATATAAAAATACAGATTTTGGTATGTTATTTTTTTTGGTATTGACGGTCAATTAGAAGTTCATTTACAAGCTCAAACTTTAAAGACCTGCCTGAGGTATAAAAGGAGGAGTGAGGCAAAGTGAGACACTTCACTAATCTGAATTAAGTCGCACAATACACAGTTTTAAGACTGGATTGGTATTTTTCTGCATTTCAAGAGTAAAATATCTCACACTGCATAGTAACTATGCAAATCATTTGTTTACTTCACTCCAAATGTGCTCCAAAAACTGAAAACTGATATAAAAACATCCTGTATTTGAAATACTAAAGCATCAGAGTAGAGGCAGTTTTTTGTAGGCGGTGCTTGCTCTCTAGCTGTAATCAAGAAAGTGCAGCCTCAAAGAGATAACAATTTGAAGAGCTGGGCCTTTTCATTTTAAGAAAAAGATTGCTTGGGATCCCATTTTCTATGAAACATTATTTGTGTGGAATACATCCTTATATGTAAACATGAACAATTTGTCTATGTCACAATTTGTTACATTGATATGTGTAATAGTCTTGGTTTTGTAATGATGTTATGTACACTGATACAGCTTGCATGAAAATAAACATAATGGAAACATAGAAAACAACAGTAAGGGTTAGGGGTTGTGGGAAACAGTGTATATGGGAAAAAAAGGGGGGTAAAGGGCATCAGTGAAACCAGGTTAACAAAACCGACATATCTGTGTGTGAATTTGACTAAAATCACTGCCACAACCTGTTCAAGTCCTACATGAAGATTTACATAAATTACGTCAGTCAATTCTTCAGCACCTTGGTGTATTTGTTATGTGTTGCTGCCACAGAATTTTTGTAAGTATTTTAACAACAGTAACACTAGAAACTTAGCATCTTCCAGGATAGGTAAAATACTATAGGGTTCTACAAAATGAATGTTACTTTTGATAGAGTAATTGACAGAGTAATTAAGATGAATTAACTGGGAAATGTTACACTTTCCAAACTCTAAATAAACTTTTGTTGATAAAAGAGTTAGTAGTATATTCAGAAATGCAGTTCTGTATTAATACATTCAAAACAAAACTGAGCTTGAGATCTGAATTCTCCAAGTGTTATGCCATTTGAGGTAAATAAAAATACATAAATAATCTGTGTGAAGCACAATTACCCCTACAATACATCACAATTTAATTTAAAACATCCACAGTGCTCACACTCAGTTTTGGATAAAAATGTTCTTCAATTATAAATTATACATTCTACATTTCAGGTAAATTTTAAGTGTGTTAGGAAAGATCAACCAGAAGCAAGACATCCATGTCAGGCAATGAAAGTGACATTTTCAAAGCGCAATGGCCAGTCAGATGCCTTTAAAAGTTTTGTTCTAATTTTGATTATCTCTCAGAGGTTACATTCCTAATTAATCCAAAAGCAAGGTATCTCCATTTACAAATGCCAATGCTTCGGACTGCATCATCCTCAGTCTTTATCATTTCAAGTCAGAATGTCTCACATAAGTTGTGGTCTTTCTCCTTGCTTCATTTAGCCACTGTGGTGGAACATCTCCAAGTAGCATACATGAAGGGCTTTTTTATTTTTTGCATAAAGTACGGAAATAGAGAGAACCTATATCATCCATGTTGACATGTAATTTCATACTGCTCGTAACTGATGCAAAGAGAAACATAAAGATTCATAAAATTCCACAGGGAACACTGGAGAACCATGGCATCAGCTCTATACTCCTCTAGAAGAGGCTGAATTCTGCCTAAAATTGTTATGTTCTTATCCCTCGACGTGTGGCAGTTGAACTGTTATGCTCATACCATCATCTACATCCGATGTGAATGGTAAATACATTTGACGCTATCAGTCCAATGAGGAAACATGAACATCGAACAATGTGCTGTCGTAACAAATTTATTAGTTGGCAAAAATAACACAAGGAAGTGGTAACTCCATATGACCCAGTAAATACCACAAATTTTGTTGTACCAATGGAAGTGTAGTGCTACCAGAAGTAGGTTTTTGAACTTGCCCATAAATTTCGATACTATCATCAAAACCGGCCTAAACTTCTGAGAAACATACTTAAAATCTGTATATGACTTAATTTGTGAAATTTGGTATCATAAAATAACATGGATGATTTATCGACTACTTAGAGTACAAGCAAAATCTGTCCTGGTTATGTGGTAATAGTTAACACACATCCCTTATACTCTAGACAATATTGATATGATTGTGGCAGTGATCATTTTGTGCTGATATGGATTGCTTAAATCAAAAAAGAACAAAATTACAAAAACATACAAACCTTTAAACATTTAAAGTCCTATATATACATGTTAGTTGTAAAGGAAAATGCTGGTAATTTGTTCACTACAACATAAACAAGGTGAAAATTTCTTCCTTGCTGGGGAGGAGGGGTGTAAATTACTGTAAATATACAAAATATACTACAAAAAACAAATTATGAGCAAAAATTCATAACATGTTCAATCTTTCATTCCAAAATTGACAAGTTTCATAGATGTTATGGATATTCCACACACAAGCCTAGTGCCAGGAAAGGCATTTAACTGAGAATCTCACTTTTCCTTTCTTAAGTGATATGAAACCTTACTTAAAGGTACAGGTGTAGTTATTTGCTTCATAGGATAGAAGTCCACTACACCTCATTATCTCATAAAATTTAAACTTTATATATTTTTCCCTTCGCCTGACAGTTCCTTAGAACTCAGTCATGCTGCATGACATCAAGATGCAAGAAAGGCTAGCAGACGAGTGGTTCAGACGGTTTGAGCACGCATCTGAATCAATTTTCTGCTAGCTTTTCTTGCTTTATGACATCAAGCAGCACAAGTAATGACGGCACACACACAGAGGGTGAAAATTCCCACATTCCAGTCCTGCTTTTTCACAAATAGTCATAAGGAAGGAAGATGTACGCTGCTTAAACTTTTTGAAAAAAAAACAATGCAGATTTTTCAGGCCGTGAAGCAAATCTCTACCCCTGTCCCATTAAAACTATAGTTCCATTCACGGACATGATTAAAAAGCAACCGAAAAGCTAGGGTATTATGCAAGTATGCTAGGTATTTCTCAACTATGAATGGCAGGGAGAAATGCCAAATCTGTTGCTATGTGTAAGGATGTGTTTTCTCAAAAACAATCCTCTCCAACAGATGGTGGTGCAGTATGTGCGTAGCACAGTACAGGTCTTTAATCTACTTTTACATGTATAAGAGACAAACTATTGCCCAACAGAAAAGATGGTGGCAACTGACCTAACCATGGAAGGAAAGTAATGAAATAACTTATTCTGTGATCATGAATTGTTAAAAATCTGCTAGCAAATCTACAATACTGACCAATAATGCATATTTACTTGACATGCTATGCACTTAAATAATCACGGCGTTAATAAGTCATAAATCCATACAATGCCCACTCAAACTTCTTCAGATTATTATCACCTAGCAGGCCAAATCATGCCACAGTATCCACAGCGCCATACAAAACATATAGTGCCTTCACTATCATTTCACTGATGCTGATCACTAGCATTTGTCTCACAGCTTTCACTGTCAACAGCCAAATATTGACTTTGATTCACATTCTCCGCTCTCTTTTCATTTTAAGCTACAAAATGTCCTGCACAAGTTGGGGGAAAATTAACAACTGCTAAAACAATAAGCGGATACACACAGATCAAGTTTCAGGGTTACATCTCAATGTTAACAATTGACAATTAAACAAGACGGCAACACAGACAGCAATAATTACATTAGTTTATATCTGTACACATTGTTACAAAATCACAACTCTTTGTCCACAGGGTTTAGCTTCATTCAGACTTGAACTGTGGTCTCAAACTGACCACAATTACCTTGATATTATAAACAAAATTGATATCATCATTGCACATGCCTCTACTTAAGTGACGTAAGTGACATTACCGAACATGTCACTTGCGTCAGTATAAGAGATGGCAGACAATTTGTGTAAAAGATGATTGGCCTCAAGTTACTGAATGAAGCTAAACACTGATATTAATATAAGGGCATCATTGTCTTGCAATGACAAAACACTGTATGAAGCTAAAACTAAGTTATGACATATCAGTGTTTTGTCAATGCAAGGCAGATTAGTAAAGGTAACATCAGTAAATATTTTGGGCTGAGAAAAGCAGATGGATTGTGACTGACTTTCTGTCAAGTCCAGGTTTGACCGATCATTCCCAATGGTTCTACATTCATGATATATGCTATTACCATCTTACACCATGCATTTTGTCTAGTGCTAAGTCATTCACTTGATTATCAGGGATTCTGTATAACTGAATGGAACATCCTAGTATAACTCACTTTTAATAAACTGGAATTCCAAACCTACCATAACCCTTTAGTTATCACTAGACCCTCTTTGCCTCATTCTACACAAACATGTCAAGGGACGCAACTCTATCAAAAGGGACAAGGACATCACCAAAAGAAAAACTACTGCAACTATTTATGCGCATTAAGTATCAAGTAAAATTTTTTCTAGCAAGAAAATGAATAGGTGACAGCAGGCAATGCAGTAACATTCTGGGGCAGGAGATAGCGGGCAATCCAGTAGTTAAAGGGTTAAGATAGTATGAAAAAGGTAGGAGTAAGCTAAAGGTGCAGAAGGGAGGCACTATTCATACACAACACTACACAGAAAACAAAATGCTCTGCAGAAAGTGCAGTTACCAGGACTGCAATAAGGTGTATGAATCCCATAGCTCAAAAGCACAACCATAAGTTTCTGACCACATACACACTTGAAACAGTTATTACCAGATTCAAAGCCCGTTCTAATCTTTGTCATATTAAAGATATTTCACAATATCTAAATCAATGATTTTTGAGGACTTGCACAGGAGTTTGGAATAAATATTAAGGGTATGTTTTAATAAATATTTTCATGTGTCCTTCAAACTAGGGGATTGTAAAAATCTTTGTTTTTCTCAGCCCAAACATCCGAAATGAATGTAATGGCAATTAGGTCCTTTGGGAATATGTTATTAATATTATGCTGGGATGGTTAGAATGCAATGTCTGTGGTGAAAACCTGTCTATTCATGTTGGGTTTTTTGTATTATCTCCAAGAGAAAACAAATTGACAATCTCTCTTGATTTGACTGGATTTTTACTGTATGGCCATGTTTGTAAGATGTCATGTTCCTTCACATAAGAAAGGACCAGAGGCTTAGGAAAGACAGTCTGTATATATCCCATTTTCATCTGAAGACAGCAGAAAACCAGAAATGCCATAAAGTATGGCTCAACCTCTTCACTATGTATGGCATCATGAACATCTTTAATCTTACTGGAAATAGCAAGGACTCTCCCACAAAGTGCTTGGCTTGGGATCAATGGCAGCACCACGAGAGTCCTGATATAATCCCATCAGTAGTTAAAAAGCCTGATGTAGTGAAAGAGTTAACAATGTATAAGCATTGTGAACCTAACATTGTGACTGCTAATGACTGATAATTATCCATCTGCTTCATCAAGAAATGACATCGTTCACAAAGATAAACACATTCGATCCATTTGCCAGCTGCTTATGACTTAACCAACCAACCTCTTCCTTAGAGAGAGCCAACAGTGCTGCCAGTGGAAGAAAATATGCAAATCTCAAAAAGTCTGAAGCTCTTAAAAAAGGAAATAAAACTTTTTTTGATTGCTGGGCTCTTCGATTGAGGTATCTCCAGCTAACAATGTTTGATCTCTTAAAAATCAATTTAGGAGTGGCATTTATGACAAGGAGAAAGCATGATACAACCTCAGAAAAAAACGATGCTATTGTTTCGGCATATTTTATATCCCCTGAAAGGTGAAAAAGATGAATTTTAACCCTTTAGTTACCAGCATTAGTGCACACTTTTAAATTCCCTGTCAAGGAAAATAATCCTGTCAAAATAAACATAGACCTTACCAAAAAAAAAAAGAAAAAATACAGTAATTTTTACAATAATTTATTATTGTGATTCTAAAGGTGTCTGGCAGGCTATGCAGTGAAACTTATGAGGGTGGGTGATGGTGAGCCAGATGGTATATAAAGGGTTAAAACACAACTTGACGGATGCATCCGTTATAAAGAGTACCGAATTATTCCTGCTGCTCTCCATTCCTACTGAAAAAACTGAAGTTGCAAAATGTCAACAAAAAGCCTAGCCAAACTTAATAGCATAATAAGGTGAGCTTGTCTCTCAACTATAACATCTCACTATCCATTGGATAAAGTGGCTCCCCATTTAGACCAATCGGTAACGCAGATGCAGCGGTTGGTGGTGGTGGTATTTCTGCTGCTGGATGTTGCTGCTGCCTGTACTGTTTGAACTCTTCTCTAAGCCTCTCAAACCTTTGTTCTGAGTTTGGATATCTACTAGGTTTGCTTGGTTGTGGGTAGGAGGTATCTTGATGAACGTTGCCACCGCTGGAATGTGCGCTGCCAGGCCCCCTTTGGCTCCCAGCATTTCCGCTAAGTCGAGAATATCTCCGCAAATCATCCATGATGTCATTTTCTAAAGCGTTCAGGGAGTCGAACTCATAATTTTCGTCCGCGGATGTGTCTCTTCGATGGCTCAGCATGCCTCCGCTGATGTCTAGACTCATGTCAGGGTCCATCTGTGAGCTGAAGGACATGCTTCCCTTTCCCGTGCTTCCCCTACGATGAGGATGGTAGGATCCTGTACTCTGGGATGTATTTCTGCTGCCTATGCCACTACTGTGGCTCCCAGAGTCAGCTGGCATTGTTTCGTCTCCATAGCGACGACTGGGAGGATCTCTATAGCGACCTGATGTGTCTGCATACCCTGGCTCCTGAGTGGTGTATCTGGCTGGTAAAGCATCTCTAGGGTCAAAGGCTTGAGCAGTGGGTGGTTGAGGTTCAAATCCTCTTTGATGGAATGGTGCAGTGTCTCTGTCTCTAGTGAATGATGATGATGGCTGTGGTTGTTGTTGATGTGGATGATGGTATGGCTGGTTGTGGTAGTCATGTGGTTGTGAGCGGGGGTCTCGAGGAATGGAACTCGAATCATAGGCCTGAGCTGGGGCACGTTGATCTCCATAAGGATAATCCCTGGATCTGTCCGAACGTGGCAATGACATATCTGGGTAAGAAGCTGCGCCATATGGAGGCCTGCTACCAACTGGATAGTCTCTTCCTGCACCATAATCATCATCACCATAATAGGGTGGACCTCTCATTCCCCGACTGCCTTCACTATGTGCGCGGGGTCGCTGGGGTTCATCAGTATAATATGGATCATCCATAATGTCTGACATATAATATGGGGCTTTCCTACGCTGAAGGGAACTATCATCAGTGCTGCCTCTACTGTCTAATGTGCCATATGGCTCTGGGACTCGAAGATTGGAATGTGACTGTGAAAATTGTGGAGGATAACTATGAAGATTTGCTCTGCTTTGAGGAAAAGGGTCTGAATAGCCAGACACATTTTGAGGCTGTGATGGTGGTCCTAGAGATCGTGCTCTTGGTGCATCTCGAAGTCGCTGAACCACACCTTGTAAGTGGTCACGGGTATAACCCAAAGGCCTACCACTGCTCAAACTGCTCTCGTTGTCGCTCTGGGGGCGGCGTTCTTTCTGGGAGGGGGTGACCATGGCAAGAGGTTTGGTGTTGTCGCCAGAGTTGACGTAGTAGCCTGGAATGTTGGTACCATCGTCGTTGTTGGATCTGTACAAGGGATGACTGGATGGGGACAGGGACTGAGATAAATTGGGATGAGTTTGAGATGGCTGCTCTGAAGCTGGATCTAGAACTGAACTGATGTCTTCAAGCCCGAACATTGTGTCTGGATGTTGATCCAAATTGTCATCTGTGAGGTAAGTTGTCTGACTGGGCTTCATTGAACTATGACGAGGGAATCCTGGAGGTTGTCGATGACCTGGATGAGGTGGCTGTGACCCAAAGACATCATCGTCTTCACTTTGAAAACTTGGGTACTGGGTATCTTCAGGAACTGAAGGTGGTATGTTTGTGGCAGAGGGTGGGATAGTGGCGTCTCTGGGTGTTGAGGGATGGGAGCTGGAATAACTGGGATGTGGACGCCCTTGCTGGGATGGGTGTTGATGATAAGGTGATAAAGGGAGATGGGTGGAATGGCTTGGATGCTGGGACCTTAGGGAAGGAAATTGCTCTGCATTACTTGGGTGACGTGATGGAAAAGAGTATGACTTTGTCAATGGCTGATGATCTTGAGGGGGATAAGAATGCTGTGGGGGTTGATGGGAAGGTGGGTAATCACGAGAAGGGACATGACTTCCCGGGACGAGGCCATATCCCGGCGGAAGCGATGTGTGCAGCGGTGCTGGTGGCTGTTCAAAACTGCTGTCCCGCTGTTGGTTTGGCCATGTCAGATTCCTAGCATCCAATCTGGCAGGTTCAGGCCGAGACCTAAAGGACCCTGCCTGAGACCTGTCACTCATGAAACTGGACTCGTGAGTCAAAGGCACCTGGTGACCATAGTCCGGGTCAAACCCTTTCCCACTAGCAACCCCTCGGCCGTACAGTCGGTCCCTGTCATCCCTGTTATCAATCAATAGTGACGGCCTCATGTTAGCGGACTGGTCATGTGAGCGGGGTTGGGGTATAAAGAAAATACTGTCAGTGTTGTTCAAGGATGTCACAATGTCTCCTCTTCCATTGTGCTGCCAACGATCCCATTTTGGCGCAGGTTCACTGTGAGGTAAAAAACAATACAAAAGACTGTAGTTAGGTGCATAAATATCGTTTTTTAAAAAAATATGATCACTGCAGTGGAACCTTGAAATTAAGTACTCATTAAAATTTAATAAGTATGTATGTAGTTCACATGCCTGAATGAATCACTGTATTATTCTATCATTTCATTGAGGTGGATCTTGCTATTATGTATACTTCAATAATAAATACTGTAAACCTTTTCTATGCACCAAAGGCAAGCCTTATATCAAGGTTCTACTGTAGTTAAAAAAATGTCATTCACGATGACATTTCATTTCAGAAAACAATAAGTCCTTGTTTTTCTAACTATGCTGTAATAATGCAAATTTCAGTCATAAAACTTCTTCTGAGAGGTATTATTTAATAATGACAATACACACAGAACAAGAAACACAATACCCAGTGTCATTGCATTTTAAGCCAGTTCACACCCATATTCTTGATTTATAAGTAATTTTTCAGCTCTTCTCTGACAATAGGTACCTCATTTGCCATTTTTTATGGCCTATATCTCTGTTAGTGTTTTTAATGCTTACATTCTGTTTTCCCCTGAAGACAACAGCTTATAAATGCTTTATGATCTTTTTTCAACTCCTGCCTTTCCCTAAACCATCTAGCCTACACATTAGATTACAAAGTCCAAATGAACAAAGTCTAAATTAACTTTGCAAGTAAAATTCTGTGACAGTAAATTTGATGACATCAATAAGAACGAAATGTATTTTCACAAAGTAGTCGAGGATTCCTCAATACTGCTAAAACTGTGCAGGGGTCTTTTGTATGCTGCATACTTTTCATGATAGTATCAAAACAAGGAATGTTCATAAAATACTGTGGAAGAATTAGTGGTAGTTAATACTGTGAGTCAATATCAAACACAAGGGAAGACTCAAATTATGTCTAAGTATGACAATGATGGGGTTGATGGGAACAACTTAAATGATGAACATGGACAGAAGATAAAATAAGTACAAGTATTCTGAAGTGATGCACAGTATCAAGAACTTGTCTTTATAGTGTGCCGTAGCAAGATGGCCAAGACTGGATATAATGCATCTTTTCAGAATACCACCTTGATAGATTAATAATTAATCCAATTTCAGATTTCTGCCAAATTACACACTGTCAAATAAAACAAAGCTCCACTCACTTCAGCCCATGCTCCTAAAAACACTTCAGTACTTGCATGTTTTTTTTTTTTTGACAAAAGATGAAAGGCAAGATAAACTGTGAAGTTATGCATTAATTTGAGGCTCGTACAGAATGGCGTTTGTTAATCCTACGCCTATGCCTAATCAAAAGATAAGCAATGTACTCGTATAACACTGTCAACACCCTTGCCTTCCGTTCCAATGAAAACTGAGAGGGAAAAAAAATGCACAAACACAATGTACCGAGATAGATGCACAATCACAAAATTTAAATAGGTCAGGTCATTTATACTGCTGCAGGTTCTTGAAATCAGACAATGGCTTGTCATTTGTTGCACAAAAAAATATCTTTCACTATATATCTAACCTTTGTTACTGCAAAGTGGAAACTATCCTTTACTATAAACATACATCATGCACCCCTCTCAGTTTTTGCAGTGCAAACCTGTTTTTTTTTATTTTTTTCAAATTTAATGAGGCTCTCTATTTTTAAAAATAAAATATTCATAAAATTTTATATATAAGCGACTAGTAGTTGTTTTGAAATCACTGAAACAATAGTTGCTTTCTTTGATCAGGGCTCATGGGTCCATAGTCGTTCTCTGCTTTGCTAATGCCTCATATCAGAAACTGCTGTTCCTGCATGGCAATCCCATAAGAAGAATGGATGTTGTTGTTATTCTTACAGTAAATACCAATCATTAAAAAGCAAGGGAATTTGAATGTCTAAGGGGTGAATTATAACAGCATACATGGCTCTCATTTCGTTCTTGTAACGTTCAAACTACTTACAATACTAAAGGATAAGTACAGCAAATGACAAATCATAACATGACACCAAAAACCTGCATCAGTATAATTCACCTTTAAGTTTGAAAATGAAATTAATGGCAATGAAAAACTGAAAAAGTGATGGTGACATTGATTCACTAGCGTCATGATGCCTTCGGAACAACAATACTTTACCTTTTCTAGTCCTTTTGAAGCAAGATTGATTAAAAAAAAGAAAACGCATAGGATCAGATGTTTATTAAATAGGACACATCCTACAGAGTTCTTTGTCAGCGACTATTTTCCCCCTCTTTTTCAACCCTTTTTCCTCATTCCTCCATCTCTCCTCTTTCCTTTCAATATCCTTCTTTCCCTCCTTCTCTCTCATCCTCCTCCATTTCTTCTCAGTATCCTCCTTAATTTTCGTTCAAATATTATGAAAGATTTCGCACAGCTTCTTGCTATGAGCAGTTTTCCCTCTGACAGCCCCAAGTTATGCCAATGTGAAGAGATTAATGTCCCAGAACATGTCAAGAAATGAGATTGAAAAAAAAAAATAACTGTAAGACTTACTGTTGTCTTCCATTCATTTCATCTGGCTTTCCATAACCGACATCATCTGTGAGACAAAAATATGAAACATAAAGGGTCATGAAACAAAAAAGAAGTAAAAATTACTTTACTTGGATATCAAAATAATCCATGCCATCTCATTGCAGTTCAACTCTTAGCCTATCAAAATGACAAAAGAAATCGGAATTGGACTTTTCTTACAGCCACTGTAGTATTAGATACAGTATTAGCATGCACTCCTGCTTGACTCCATTACTGGTATATGCTTTGATATGCTTGATGACCTTACACTTCTCAACATCATCAGTGAAAGTTTGGCGGAATTCAAAACTTAACCTCATCATTGACAAGGAAAAAATGAGGGAAGTGGCACAAACTTGCCCAAACTCACTCAACAGTAACTGCACATCTAGCAACGACATATTAACTGTAAACCTTATCTCTACTTGGTTAAGGTTGGTGGGACTGGCAGATTTTTGTCAATGATAGCTTCACATTTACCATAACGAAAAACAGGGACCATTTTTATACTGAAATACAGATGACATCCTTTTCCAATGAGCCGTTTCACATACTCTGACAGTTCCATGAGAAACTTTCAGAATACACTAGATGCCTTTACGTCAGTTGACGCTCTTTCTTCTTTTGTTGATTCCACTGTGCAAGGAGCTGTTTTCTGCCATTAACACTCAGTATAACATCTATAAATAGGCAGGCCAATACTTACTGTATTTATTTTTCTCTTTGGCTTTTCTGTCCTTCTTTTTGCTGTGAAATATGGCAACTAAAGCAAGAAGAACAGCAACCAATAGGAACAAGACACCTCCTATAATCCCACCAACCAGAGCTTGTGGTAGAACCATGTCATCTGTAAAGAAAAATTTGATTGGTTGAAAATTATTAGGTATTATTAGGTATGGCAAGCCAAATGATTAGGCTACAAAATCCTTGGTTCACCATACTCTAACCATATTATGTACAGTCCACATTGCATTTCAGAGTGAAAACCATCCATCTAGAAATAGTCAACTTAGGAATTTACACTCCAGAAGGATGGACAAATTTTTTCATTTCAAGACAGAATTAATACTGATTATATATCCAAACAAATCTTTTAACAGTAGAAGTAAAAATATGTTGTTTTTATAAAAAGAAAAAGATAAAAAAAAACTTTCCCAGTAATAACTTTTTTGAAATCTTCAGAAATTGTGATCTGAACTGAACTGTATATGACTTAGATTTATCAGTCGCATGGATTTCTAATTTTAGGGTTAATGTGCCACATAGAAGTTTTTTTTTTTCTGTATCCTGTATCATTCAACAATGATATGACTGTCATGTGATATAATATATCAAATGAATCCAATACGTTCCTAGCACGAGAGGGCTTTGTCCTTTATTACACAGTATATCTAAGTGCTGTCTATCATGCAATCATTTAATGTTCATAAGTGTGTGCAATTCACTAATATAAATTGTGGGGTGTTGAACTTTTATTAAAGAACTTATATCTTTTTATATAATTAAAACTGTCCACTAGAGCCTGTCAAAATTCTGGCTTAGTTTTAGAAAAAAAAATAATCATGATAATTATGAAAACCCATATGATATAAACCTTGGAATGGACAAAATTTATCAAGGTATAAAATCCTATACCTCTTTTTTGTAAAAGAAAAAAAAATATTGTATGTTTCGAAACGGGACTAGCAAGGGAGTTATTTATGACAAAATGTAGATTTCTACAGTAGCAACATAGAGAGCACATGGCTTGAAATATTCAAGAAGCAGAAATATTAATAAACGACAAATCCAGAATTAAAAGAGAGATGTGAAGATCTATGGTCTCAATACAGAAAGTAAACCAAGATGAATCAGTTGCGAAAATGGAAAGCAGCATTGTATGCACTAATCGGGGAGCTTCATGTGAGGAAATCTTGCAAAACAGAATCAACAAATGCATAATCTGGTCTACTAAGGAGCTCTAAAGCCTGTTGGGTACCATGTTATATTTCTTCAAAGCACAGTAAATACTGTTTCCAAGCAAAATATACTGGATACTGAAAATTGCTTAAAATAAAAAATCAACAAAAAAAATCAATGAGGAAATAAAAAATGTTCAAATAAATGAATGAATAAATACAGTAATAAAGAAATAAAACTTAATAGATTAAAATACAGTGACCACCTGAAATCCATGTTACTTAATCCATGATAGGCCTACTTGTTGTCCGGGTTGACATAAAACATCGTACAAATGTATTCCACACACATATTGCTTAAAGAGTGACAAGACAGGTTTAAACTTTTTATTGGCATAGGAGATCTAATTGCTCGCGAAATTATCATGTCATTAATATTTTAAAATTGTACAGTGATTCCAAAACTGTCCTAAGAAGCAGTAATAAAATTCTGAATAAAATAATACCAAAATCTGTATACGACTTACAGCAATTTGTGGAATACAGTTTTATACGACATGTACGAGGCAGTTACATAAATTAAATATTACTTTATAGTAAGATGTAGTGGTTTTAGTAGGGGTTTTGAAGCAGGAATAACCTTAACATTTGTCTGATTATTTGAATACCTAAGCATTTAAATCAGTCAAAAACATGAGCAAGATAATGAAAAAAACCACCGCAACACAAATTAATATGACAGCACCATAAACCAATGTAAACCACTAATTTCAACTGAATACACTGATATATGATAAATGGGGGACAACTATACCCGAAGAAGAGGAGGCATCGGCGTTCCCTGCGGGTTTGTTTGCCACTTTTGAAGCAGTGAAAGAAAGACATGACAAAAGTTAAAACTCAGATGAAATCTCCATGGAGACTTCTTTCGAATTACACAAAATGACACTGCTTTCTCAGACACTGCTATTAATGTGAGGGCATTACAAAATTTTTCTTCAAAACTCACGGAACAATTTCAAAACATATAAAGATAAAACCTCACAATGTCATGTCTCACAAATTTGAATTCTTAACCTTCTCACAGTACAACAGCTCTAGTTTAATGGTCTGTATTTTCTAGATTAAATTTAGCTCATGAGCTTGAACTCCTGAACTATTCCCTTTAAATCCAAATTCATGAAGTTCTATGGTGAGCATTTTTCTTCTATCTTACTAGACAGCAGTAGGTGGCAAACTAGCAGTGACTCCTCATGACTAAAACTGAACTTATCTGTAGTATAATGACAAGCTATGGTGTTATCAACACTTGAAATATATGTTGTGGCAAAGGGGTTAACCAAAACGTTCTCAAGTTCATTTTCATGGACAGGGACAACTAACTATAAGTATGACAAGTTAACTCCTTAACACAGATAAACTTGTCAATGATGGCCACACAAGAAACGGGTTCCATGTAACCTTTCAAAACAACTGGCCATTATAAGCATTTCATTTCATGAACCCATCTACCTAAATGTGCCCAGGTCTGATCCTCTACCTAGACATGCCTAATTCTAAACTTCTATACCAGCCTAGGGATGCCCCTCATTTCTCATGAAATTCTATAAACTTGCTGTGCTGTCTCACACAGATAATCTCACTGCTTTGATACTTATCTACATGGGCAGCAACTTACATAATGATGGCTATCATATAAAAAAAAAATTGTCCATATATTAAATACATAATCACACCTAAGAGAGAATGTCCTAAGCAAAAGAAAAAAAACCAAAACCAAAACCAAAATCGGATTTTTCTATCCAAGCAGTTTCTTTTACTGCTGTCAAAGAATTCTCTGAAGGGTGGTGTATCCCAACTAGCTAAGATTACGGCTATTCTGTGCCCCTGTACCTAGGGAGAATTCACTACATAAGAAATGAGACAAAGCGGTACATCAGATATGACACAGGAGACTTTCCCAGATGCAATATGTAACAATATTTAACAAAAAAGGGTCCCTTATAGCATAATGAAATCAGCCAACATGATCAAATGTTTCAATGAAGAAGGGTGATCAAACATTGCATATTTTTTGCCAATAATAATATGAGTTGACTTCACGCATGACACAGCAGACTCATTCATCTTAAGAGTAAGTCTGAGGTAGCCCATAGGTAAATGAAGTCACAGAATGCTATTGCTAGCTGATCTCTTTCCGGGGTCATAATCACTATCCAAGACAAAAACAAAACAAAAAAAAATTCCACTGTCACAAACTTCTGAAAAAGACGGTAACATGGGTCAAAATATTAGTTTCAAAATACTAGTTCCACAGTTCAAAATCTTGATTTTTTTTCCTTTGTAAGAATCACAAATGGACAGACGATCAAGAAATGGGTAAACCTATGAACATTGTAACAGAAAATATATTTAGACCTACAGAGATTGAAGACATAATTCAAATAACCTGAGGCAGACTCCCACTCACCTTCTGGTACATTGACACGTATAACGTTGCTAATAGGACTATAGGCAAGCACCCCGTAAGAACGGAGGCGTATAACATATATTCCACTTGGCATATCCATCATTGTGGCAGTGCTTGTCGTATTCCCTGTTATTCTGCGGTCATATGACTGCCACCTATTGTTGTACTGGTATTCTATCATGTATCTGCAAGAGATGATGGGAGAAATATAACGGATGGATGGATGGATGGATGGATGGATGGATGGATGGACAGCCAGCCAGCCAGACAGTAGCAGTCAACCTTCACTATCAGTATTGTTTCTAATACATTGTTCTGCAAATATGCACTGAAGAGAAGGGTTAACTCCAGTTTAGGGCCAGAGAGACATGCAAAGAATTTCATAGACAACCCATAATTTAAGTTCTTTCCTATTTCAGATCAGTATTGTTAACAGTCAGATTACACAAATTCTTTTGTCAGTTCTCAATATATCAAGCAACTATCATCAAATAGTATCATACTGCTACAAAGCATTGGAGTCTACCTTTATCACTTTCAACAACTCTCTCTGCTCTGCCCCTCTCCCCACTACCCTCCTCTAAATTGTCACCACCTCTGACAATCAAGGCTCAAACTTTGACTTACGAAAAGATGGGAACAGGTGACGTCCTAGGTACATTCCAGATGAGGTGGATATCCCTGTCTTTGACCTCAGCCGTAAGATTCAGTGGCGCCGATGGCTGGGGACCTGAGAGGCGAAAGAAACAAAATATCTGATGAGAAAATAATATGGTAAAAGGATGGAGCTGATCTGTAAAGGCATTGGATACAAGATCAAATAGTGATGGTTTCGATCCCTGACCACGGTCATGTTGTAGGTGCCTTGGATAAGCATTTTATTCACATTTTCCTTATCCTTGGTCCATCTGTCTATAAACTGGGTACCTGGCTATGGGCAGTGGAAGATATCATACTACTGATCAGTGCTTGGAAATGGCAGTAGCACTGTAGGCTCTTTAGGGAGCTGATAAAGTCATAGATTGACCAAATATCACACTGGTTCTCTTTCTTTTAAAAACAAGAGTTTTTATTTACAGATCGAACAGTTGCTAGTGCGATCTAACAGTTGCTAGTGCGATCTAACAGTTGCTAGTGCAAGGTGAATGAATTTGTTAGTGAGCAGGTACTTTTGACAGCTACTGTCCCCTTCAAAAAATGGAGGCTACACATTAATTTAGTTACATATATATCATCAGCAGATCCTAATGTATGTCGGGATCTTGAACTATGAGTTCTCACACACAGACAACCTACTAACAAACAGGACTCACCTATATTCTCTCGAACGTCTGGGTAAAAAGGCATACCATCTTTGTCAAAAGGTAAGTGATTCACTGCATCTGGATCATAACCTAACAAAAGAAAAAAGAAAAGTAATGATCAGCTTCAATTTTGAATCAAAACATTCATAAATGGATGATGAGTATTCATTACTATCTGATCATGGTGGAACTTTTTCAAAAGTAGCACAACTCCTCCTGAACAAGAAATTCTACAAATCTGTCTGAGTGTGCAGGAGTTTCGTACAAAAGAGGGGATGAAGAGTTGTTTGTGGAATATTTCTTGGGTAAGGCTTTGTTTATTGAGTTCATCTTTTAGTTTGTATTAAAGATTTGTTTCTCCTCTGCCCTTCTTAGTGGTTAAAGAGGACATTTCTAAGATGAAACTGGTATCTCTGGTCCCTTAAAGTTCGAATTAAAGGATTTCAATTGTATAGTTTACCAATTCAAAATGGTGGCATTATTGTCTCACTAGTTGGTATACAGGTGTTCTCTATGACTGTTGCTTGTGCAAAGTTTTGATGTTCTTGGTTGCACACCTGTAACTAAATACTCTGAATCTGATGTTTTATTTTGAAGTTGGGGTCCCAAATTGAGTACAGTGGCTGCATGATACCACAGCTTCTTTCCTCTTTTCACGTGCCCTGTATCCATGGACAGAGAGTACCTTGGGAGAAGGAGGGGAAGGGGCATCCTACTTTGATAGGAAACTGTATCTATTTTACTTTATCTTGATTAGAACTAGGAATTAATGGCCATATTATTCTTTGTTGATAGGGCTGGATCTGCAAAGGCAAAGTAGTGACTTCTCGGTTTGGCTCAGTAAGAAAAGGAAGGGAAATTCACAATCTGCTTCATGCTCAGAAGTTCCATTGGACCTGCTATACTTTCAATGCTAAAAATTTGTATCTCATCCTATCAAAGCCATTCTTTCACCCTTAAGACTTCATCCCTGAATTCATTCTCCTCTCTTAGTAGAATCTGACCTCACTCTTTGACTACACATTGTTGCAATGCTTGAATGCCAGTATTACAGGAGGAGTTGTGCCATCTAAAAGAATATCACAAGTTGAAGAAATTTTCCAGACTTGTGTTCCTTAAGAAATGTGAAAAAGTGCTGACAAATTATTTTCGTGATATAGTCAAAAAAGAAAGCATGCTTATTTTTTAAAAAATCTTCCGAAATATGTTCTTCATGCTATAAAAATTTTGAAGTGCATAAAGGAGACAAATTCTGAGAAAAAAATGAATTGGTAAATATTTTGCAGCCAGTCAAAATGAAGCTTAAATTGCATTCCAACCAAATCATGTCATTGATATGGCAGATAAACCCAGTGCATGTACTTTCATTAGGTGAAAACATTTTTCAGCAAGAATTATTCTCGCCTGAGATATAGTTTGAAGTGGTAGGGGGTCAGCCTCAAGCAATATAAACAAAAAAGAACTGAGAAATTCGCAATTGACGAACAGGTTGCCTCTATGGAAGTCATCAAATCTATTCACAAAAACTCATATTTACTAAAAATAATAATTACTGGCTATCTGCCCCAAAATAATAAATTTGCATACAATGATTTTACTCTTCCGTTCCACACGAAATAAAAAAGTGATAACAGATGACCCAAATCATTTTCTGAGCTTGATACCTCAGTTCCTTTCCAACCTCATTTTGACATGCTGCAAGACAAATATGGACTTGCCACTTTTACAAATATATCACCTCTATGTTGACATACAAATCAATATTGTATTCCTCAAAAATGAGGTTTGGAGAACACTACAATTACAAATAACCATTTTGCTACCTGAAAGAGACCAAATTCCTTATATGTACAAAGGACCTCAATATTAAGTACTCACTTATTAAGTATGCCTAGTTGTTAAGTATGAATTTCACATGCACGGATTCATTATTATTCTGTTATTTCATTACTCAAATGAACCTTGATATTAAGTATATCTCATTATTAAGCTGTTTTTTGCATGCACCAAGCATACTTTTTAAAGTCATTCTGCTGTAATGTCATACCTGCAAAATGATTGATACCAATTTTTGCAAGTAATTTGACTTCCAAACTGAGGTTTGCAGAAGAAAACACCCATTTTGTCAGCATCTTCATAAAATATCTAGAAGTTTTACAGACAGACCTAAATTATGAAAATGTCATAGCTGGCTTTAATTGTTAACAAAATGATTGATACCAATGTTTGTAAGTTCTTTGACACTAATTTTGAAATACAACCATATAAAATGCCAATAAAGGTGATATGAAACTGTGCTCTGCTGTAGGCTGCAGCTCATTCCATATCAAACATGGCAACAGTGGTAATATGCTATCAGGTCATAATGTGGCTTCACAGGTCAATAAAACCCAGAATATTTAAATCATTACGAATACAATGCTCTTTACAGAATATGAGCAAATGTGTTTCCATACAAATATAAGCAGCTATCACAGTTAAAAGTCTAAACTTTACATCAAGTTTTTACAACACTTAAATTATTTTTTAAGAAATGTTGACTATATAAATTGGAGAGGTAAGAGATTGCAACATGTGCAAGGATGTTAGCTGTACATATGGGTGAATGAATGAATGGCTGGCAGCCAAGTGAAAGAGTGAGTGAATGTATGAGTGAACAAATGTGCAAATGAGCTAAAGAATGAGTTGATATGCAACTTTGACTGGCTTAAGGTTAATAGCATTTCTTATGCAATAATACACTGATGTCCACATAGTTCATTAAAATTTCACACTACATAATGGCATGCAAAAAGTTACATTAAACACAGTAACCTCCACACAGCGAAACAAACCTGGATATAAAAAAAATAAAGCTCAAATACTGTTACCATGTTATGCTCATATGTCTCCTACTATGTTGTCTGTTGAATCAACACTTTCAAAACTGATATGTACAGAATCTACACTTATCTCAAGAAACAATTTAAATACGTGCAGAATGTACGCTTATCTCAAGAAACAATTTAAATACGTGCAGAATGTACACTTATCTCAAGAAACAATTTAAATATGTGCAGAATGTACACTTATCTCAACAAATAATTTTAAAAATTACAGACAGAATGTACTCAGTACTCAGGTAAAAAAACTGAACTCCAGCAAGAGGAAAAAAAAAATGTGTCACATGATCAAACACCTAGAAATGAAAAATTTAATAGAACCATGTCAAACAATTAGCAGATTTTGTATGTGCCACATATGAATAAAACTTTGAATTTTTGGAAACAAAAATGGATTAGTAAAGGTCTTGATTTAAAAACCAATTAGACAACATGTACTTGGAAAATCAAAAGCGTGCATGAACGCAAAAATTATACTTGACAATCCATCTGAAACAGAATCACACCAAATGCTGAAAACAATGTTCCATTTTACGATCACTTATACACACAAATCAGTAACAATTACCCACTTAGATAAGGACAATAAAGGAAAACTACATGTAACTGACCAGAAAACTCTTTAAGCAACATAAAAGACATTACATGAAAAATGAATCACAGTATCTCATGTACATCATATCAAAACAACAATATCTAAAGCCAAAAAGCCAACAAAAGTACAACTGCTTCATACTCAACACCATCACGGACGAATAAAAACCAACTAAAGCAAACAATAAGAATTTCCTGGAATAAGAACTGCAGACCAATACAAATGAAAATGCACTCAAACAAAACCACCAAAAACTCAGTAACTTATGGATATACTGCAGTTGGATAAAACTCACCATGCAACTTTCTGTATAATTTCAAGTAAATAAGAAAGTATCCCCAAAACAATCTATGCATTTGCTTATCTGCCCTCCTCATTAAAAAATATAATTAAAACCTACTAATGGTAGAACAAACATCCCAAAGCATTTAAAACATGTCTTCCAATGAAGATTTACTTTGTTTAAAAAAAATCCTACAGCATTACATATCAGAAGTTATTATTGTGTCTTTACTGACAACTGACAACAGAGAGATATTACGGACACTGGTCACACAAGAAAATTTCAAGCTCAACTGAAGATACAAACGAATAACCAATCAAGAAACCACTCTCAAACAAAAACTCATGAGTTAACAAATGGAAAATAAGGAGGAGGGGCAAAGGAGTTTGGGGGCGGGGTCTATATGCAAATTGTACCCATGTATGGTGGCGTGGTTTCTCGCTTGCTCGCGCTGCTCGAGTCTGAGAAAGGTGCTGCGATTGCGACACAATGCAAAAATATGAAAACAGTTTTTGAGAAAACATATGCTGACAGAGGCAGACAACATTGTCCACATACTGTGACTGACATATACAAATGTAGATAAAAATGGATGCCACATTGAGGACATTTTTAACAAGAAGAGAAAAATGTTTGGGTTAGTTCAATATCAAATCTATGCATAGGAATTTTTTCTACGATAGCAGTTAATTATGCAGAGATGAGAAATGAAGAATCTAAGTTTAGAAAGAGTGCTAGTATTTGAGTGATCAAAGCAAGCCGTGCTCCATGGTGAGATGTCATGTAATTTCATGCACATAATTTTTCAAGATTTTAAAAACTGAGAGAAGCACAGAAGTGAAATGTGAAGAATAGATATGAAAAGTTGAAAACACTAGAAAAAAGTTTAGGATTCACTAAATAAAAATATTAGTAAGTAAATCTTGAGTAAACATGTCATGTTATCTGCATGAACTGACACACAGATATAATGATATATTTCAACTGTGCACTCTCTGGGTAAAAGAAACTTAACAGTGCCTGGACCTATTCAGTGTATCCTGTACTTTGTAATTTCTTCCTCTTAACACTAGCTGCATTGTTCCATCTAACAGAAGATACTGCAATATAACGCTGTGCTAATATTCCACTTTTACACACAAAATACTGAAACTGCCAAAGATCTCCGCCGTAGCTGAAGCATATCATCAACACAATGCCAGAGAGAGTTATCTACACGGATCTACACATGACCACATTGATCATGACTAAATATACTACACATTCTAAAAGTACAACATTGCAAAGCTGGGAAGAGAATCATAACGTCAGCTTGAGTGTTGCTTATAATGGAGTTATTCCAGAACCAACAGCATGAAGAAAGAAGGAGTGCCTGAGCCCTCCACAAAAAGTCTGCGGCTCCTCCCACAACAACCTGCTCTGCTGCCAGCTGCCTCGCATGACTAATATGTAAGAACTGAATGAACGCCCCTGTGACCCCTTACGACCAGCCTTCACTATGGTAGAAAAATAATCGTGTTCTCATCTGCTATGAGTCAAGCTATACAAAATTTTACATTTTGCTGGCATCTTTGTTTTCTTACATACTGTAATTAAAGCCAGTTTTCGTATTCAAAGAGTTCATAAGAACAACGATAAAAATATGAACTTCTAACTTCGCATAAAATCAACAGATTACAACTTTTGGTTATTATCATTTGAACAACAGTCCTGCATTAGCCCAAAGCAGAATCAACAATTATGAACTTCTGTTTAAGCCACTGCCTGCCAATCAAATACTTTGAAAAGCATCACACAACAAAGCTATGCTGCCATCTGAAAGAATCTTTGGTATTCAAACAAATGTTTTGAGTATGTTACAGTAAGCAGTCTTCAAAGGGTATATAGTTTTTGAAGGAACAGAGAGAACTTCTCCTTCCTCCCACCTAAGACTTCTACAATACATACACTTCAGAGCACCCCTAAGTAACTGAAACAAACCGCTAGAAACCACTTCATCACAATGGGCAGAGGGGCAGGAGCCCAGCTGCAGCTGAATCAGTAACAACAACAATGCAGGAACAGATTTCAGATATAAAAAAGACTTTGAAACTGACCATGGTACCTGAATCTAAACATAAAACCAAAAATAGCAGGAAGTGAGAATTACACTTAAGTACAATTTCTTAGCAGAAAACACTTTTTCAAAGGAATGAGTCTGACAGCAATAAATTTCAAACTCCTTACTATCTCAGCATCAAATGAACGAACAAATCAGTCACCCACAAATTTCTCTGAAAATATGTTTGATTTTCTACTGTTCCAAATGCAACTCTTCTTGATATCTGAACAGATGATAATGAACTGTTTAAGATTATGTGATAACAGTTTTATAGTTTTCATACAATTTGAAGAGACATGATGACACATACAACTTGCAGATCCTTCTCAAAGATAAAAGATTCATTATGGATGATTAGAACTCCAAAGACATCAATCACATATAAAAGGTCATGCTCTGATTCAAATAAGGAAACAGGTATTGCAAACTGAAGCTTAGTTAAAAGTCTTCAATGACCACTGTGAGGCAGACCTTCAAGATGCAAAGATGAATTGAGAAAAAGAGACAAAGAAGATCCTCCAAAACTATTTTCAGCGCTCCGCATTCCTTTGAAGTAATTGTGTTGTTTGCCACAAGTTTTCACAATCCTTAAAAGATATCTGTTTAGGGATTACGGTTATTTATTCGTGTAGACCCATCCATACTACCGCTTCAGACTTCCTGCCTCACACAGCAAATCAAACTCCATGCTGACAGATTATCATCTATCATTAAACTTTCTATTCATTAATTCTTGTAACATTACGCTCCCAGCACAGTGACCGTGTTTGATTGCATTAGCTGACTGCGCATTGTTGTTACCTTGCTAGGCGTAATGCTGATGACCATCTTGATAAAACTGGGCTTGCCTCTCAAATGGGTGGGAAGTGATAAGTGAAAGTGTTATACTTATTTTTCGTAGCCAATAGTCAGAGCCATTAAATCCAACTCTAGCACAGCTAGGCTTAATACAAAGCCTTGATGAACTCTTTTGCAATTTGTCCACAATGAGACTTCATGGCCAGACAAAAAATGGACAGCATTACAAAACACTGCATAAGAAAACAGCTGATGATGAAAAATGACTAAGACGGTCATGTCCAAGTGTAAGGAACTAGCTCTGAGACCACTTTTCACCAGCTCTTGGCTGGGCCGCTGAGCGCAAGAACAAAGGCATAGTACACCAACTATCCAGTAACTGATCACTGAACAAGCTTTAGTTAATCCTTCTACCTTGAAATTAAGTCCAATCTAAAATATATTTTCCATTCAGTAAATAAGATGAATGCCACCACCAACTCTACAAAGCCCTCTAGATGGAATAAGATGCCAGCAAAGAACATTTACCCAAAGTGCGTTGTCGGACAACGTCACTAAAAGATCCGTTTCCAAATGAATTCCGAGACAAAATTTTGAATTCATATTCAGTATCTGGCTGCAAGCTGTACAGGTTAAAGTAAGTCACCGCTTCCCCAGGAACGGACATTGTTATCCAATCAGACTGTCCCACTTGTCTGAACCTGAAAGAAAGATAAGTACACATTAAATTTTAGCCTTGCTAATTTTTTGCTCTAAAATGTCTACGTAAGATTACACCTAAATGCCAAATTTCCAGAAATAAAGTAGGATACCACATCGTGTGGAATCTTTAGAGAAGCACGACATGTACCTTTAAGATTGTAAGTAGGTGCCTGTGTCAAGGCAAAAGGAAAAAATGCATAATTATCTAAGATAAATTCACAAATCAGCTTGATGTCCTTTCATTTATACACCAATAATCTTATAGGCGCTCTACTCAAAACTCCACTGAAAATACTTATGCACTATGTAATGAGTGATGTGATATCAGTTGTTGGTTCTGTAATGTCAGAGGTTCCTAATCTTTCTCCGTTAGAATATTAGCCTTGATGTCACCAACTAATTTGGTGTACCCGGCTTCAAACATCTCATCTGATCTTAGTCAAGCAGAGTTATCATAACTCATGCTTTTTGTGATACTATACTTTCTCTGTTTAACGCCTGGTAATTTGCACAAGGGGGGTGTGCATTAATTGCCTGATCACTGAGTTAACAATGTTAGTGGCATCCAAAGTGGTGGATAAATCTGACTCCATATCAGGCTGTGACATATAGGCACTTACAGTATTTCAGGCATATCTTGGAAGTTATTCATCAGATTGTTTATGGCATGTTAAACCAGAAGAAATTACCAGTTTGATAGAGGCTGAATTTGACTGCATCACAGTGCCCCTCATGCTGTCAAATTTCCTCTGATCGCAACCAAGGGACTAAATAATATCTGTAGGGGTACATCGATCCCAGTTTGGGAACCCTGATGTTAATGGTCATCCCAGGGACATATCACTTACCATAACACATAAAATTGTGGAGTTCCACCATCATATGCAGGTTCCCAGGATATTGTGACATTGAAGAGGCCAGGCACTACAGTGACATTGTATGGGGCATGGGGGGTTGTATCTGTGGGTGAACAGAAATAGAACATTTAAAGGAAGACTGCACCGTCCTACAGACCATATTAAATCATACGATACCCTATTATTCCAATAAAATAGTCTTTTAAGTGTCTGTCATAATGATATGACGCCTCTGCTGGTCCCAGACAACCCATAGGATTACATTATCCAAAGTCCGAATTGTTACAACCACTGCGCGCGTGGCGGCCATAAGCTTACGTCAAATACGTTCTTGCCACATGGCCAAGCTGTCTAGCCAGTGCTGTGCGGACGGGTGATAGCATGTTGGTATGAATGTTTTAATTCCTCTGTGAACAGTAGATATGCCAAACAAAATCATGCTGAGGCAATAAAAATGCAGAATACTTTTTCTGGCTTACTCTATCAAACTTTACATTTGAATTTGGAATACCAGAACCTTAATTAAAAGCTGAATAATACATTGTCAGGTAGAGGTGTCTGCAGATGCTGGAACGTAAGTGACGTCAGCGTTTTTGCCGCGGGCTTCTGCTGATCGGGGAAGGGGAATAATTCTGGACTTAAGGGCCAAACCCGGTAACTCTAGCTCTCCTTATTGCGTCATATTACATACGCGCACGATAACAGAATGATGCTCTTTCTTCGCAAAATTGACTCGGTGGGCACCATAGATAATTTTTAGAGAGAAAAGGTATTGAAAAGTGGAAAATTATTTTTGATGTGCGTGTCCTACTTTAATTATACCTGCTTGAGCACCCACATAACTGCATGTCTTACCTAATCATAACATTGTTCAAGATTTCTGTCTAAAATAAGAAGGCATGGCAGCCATCCATCACACCCCTCTTCTCAAGTTCTCATGAAGTGCTGATTAAAATACACAAGGCTGTACTTATCACCATCATCTGGTGCCATGCTGACTGGCTGTGATGTTCAAACATTCAAGAATGGTGCATGGCATAGAATATATAGCTAAAAGCTCACACGTGTGGAGCTGTTAAAATTAAATCTATAAAAATAAATAGTGTTTCCTCTATAGTTATGCTATTAAATGAGAAAATGAATCTTCATCAGTGTTTCTATTTAATGCTCTGTGCTTCAGTCTTTATCAAGGCTGGGATCAATCGATTAAACATCACTGTCGAGGATTCCCCATATTTGTGTACTGAAGGATTGTCCCTCAAGATCGTTAAGTAGAACTGGTTAAATAATATATAACATTATAATACTCTAAGTCTGATTCCACTGACATTCTTTTATCTTTTTATTACAGACCCTACAAACATAGCAACATTTGGAACCAATCAACTTACTATGTATTCTAAGCTCTGTGACAGTGACAACAGTGGCTATAGTGTTGATTGCTCTGCACTCATATTTCCCATGGTCTTCTTTTGTCAGATCTCTGATCTCCAAGAACTTGTCTGTGATTGTTATCCGGTCACTGTTGGCATCAAGCTTTCCCCCCACCTAGGGAAGACAAGACATACAAGATAGAAGAGAAACAACCATATCAATCATATCAGTACAAAACGCTAAAGCAAAATTTGTGGCAATAGTTGCAAGAGAAATATGCTAAACAATGACATGTCGTTTCCACCTAAACTAATAGAAAACTTTGTAGATTTTCGCAATGGGATAAATTCTTCTTTGTTAAGAATTATTTTTAGAGCTAATTTTACCACAGCTTCCCCATTATTACAGTTCAGCCTTACATTTCACCATATTTCCATGGTTTTTAGTAAAGTGAAGAAAAGTACAGGACTAAAATCTGATCATCAACTTAGAATCTTACCATTTTATTACTAACAGAATACAGCTCAGGTCACAGTCAAAAATAATTCATGAACATTCAGGTGGGTTTAACTTTTTGTTAATAAATTGCATACGTATGTGATTTCATATTACTGACACCAGCAGAACCTTCTCAATTCTGTTAAGGGCATACAGTTTGTGCCACTACCATATTCTGGGCTAGGGTAATTATCATCTGAATTATGACTCTCACTAAAGTAAGGTACACATTCTGCTCACCTTCATCCACTGTATGGAGACTGCGGGTGTGCCTGTGGCCTCACATCTCATCTCTACCGAGTCACCCACATTCCTGATGTAGAATGTCTGTGGGCTGACAGTGATTTGAGGGGGATCTGGAGAGAACATTGGAGATCAGTCATGAGTGACAGTGATGATGAGTAAATGAAGGATGTGATAAATGATGTTACAAATAATGGTGCTGGCTAGCCTATATTTAGAGTACTGTTTTAAAATAGATCTTAGCTCAGAGCTGCCAGCAAATTAAGAAGGAAAAGACAAAGTGATGATTATTTATAGTTGACTTTTATTAATGTGAGAGATGCAGTTAAATGTGGTTTTGTTAGTTTTCTGCTTTCACAAAGGAAAATTTTAGTTTTTTTCCCGCAAATTGTTGCAGTTGAACAAGAGGCAAGGGACATACTTTTGATATTCTACTTTCTCGTTCACTGGGTTTTTATTTTAATTTAATGTGACAAAGTCATAATTGATTCGCTAATTCAGTCTCTTGTATGGGTTTGTTTTATCTTCATAATAATGATAACAAAAGTGACAGCAATAACCATGATCAATCAGCTCATGTAGAAAAGGCTTTATCCTTTTACAAAGAGGCTGTGTTGTGACTGTAAGAGTTTGATGTAATGGGTAAGAAATAACAAGAAGAAGTGGCAATAGATCTTAGCTCAGAGCTGCCAGCAAATTAAGAAGGAAAAGACAAAGTGATGATGATTTATAGTTGACTTTTATTAATCTCAACACTGAGGCAGTGCAGAGAAATTTGCAATTATGTGAGAGATGCAGTTAAATGTGGTTTTGTTAGATTTCTGCTTTCACAAAGGAAAATCTTAGTTTTTTTCCCGCAAATTGTTGCAGTTGAACAAGAGACAAGGGACATACTTTTGATATTCTACTTTCTCGTTCACTGAGTTTTTATTTTAATTTAATGTGACAAAGTCATAACTGATTCTCTAATTCAGTCTCTTGTATGGGTTTGTTTTATCTTCATAATAATGATAACAAAAGTGACAGCAATAACCATGATCAATCAGCTCATGTAGAAAAGGCTTTATCCTTTTACAATGAGGCTGTGTTGTGACTGTAAGAGTTTGATGTAATGGGTAAGAAATAACAAGAAGAAGTGGCATGAGATGAGATAAAGAAGAAAGTGGGAAAAACAAAAGTTAAAAATAATGAATGAGAAGACAGTTGCAGAGGCTGTAAGTTAAAAGGAAGGCTTCAAAGACTAGTAGGAGTATTAGAGCAAAGAAAGAGAAGATAGAAGAGGTAGGAGAAAGTACTGAAATAGATGGGAGAGAGAGTAAAATCTTACCTGGCTTATCTGAGCCATGAAAAGTGAGCAAGTGAGAGAAAGAATTTCATGACATAACCAAGCACATAAATTGCCATAAGAGGAGAAACGAAGCGGGTCAGAATCTTTCAGAATAACTGATATGGCCATCTATACTGAGCACTGTCTGACATGGCCAAAATCATAATAAAGGACTGCAAAATTACCCCCAGACACTTAGTCATCGAAATCCTTTGCCAAGATCTTTTTCCACAACATCACTTTTACGATCATCTTAACTGATGAAATGTCAGAGATTTTTCCATGATTAGAAAAGAAGTACCGGTTCCCACTGATAAATCCATTGGAATCTATCCAGCTGTAATTTCTTCTACAAACTACTATGAACTCTCAACTTTTTTTTTTTATTCCATCACTGAGTGAAACTATATGGTATTCCCAATTTCTCTTCCCTATCCATATCTCTTCTAGGACATGAAGGACATCTCCAGGGT
>JAWQUT010000787.1:0-50867 GCA_033807755.1 Ellobium chinense
TGCACGGAAGTTCGATTTACTCTGACGAAATTAG
The DNA here is from genome assembly GCA_033807755.1 of Ellobium chinense. Classification (NCBI taxonomy): domain Eukaryota; kingdom Metazoa; phylum Mollusca; class Gastropoda; order Ellobiida; family Ellobiidae; genus Ellobium; species Ellobium chinense. Next base: position 35 of record JAWQUT010000787.1, read on the forward strand.
GTGATTTTTTCGTCTTCTGTTGTTTGTCATCATTTAATGTGAAACGTCGGAAACAGGGAAAGGAGGTAATTCTAATTATGTTAAGATCATAGCAGATTAGTGTCGTGTGGTTATCTCCCCTTACCAGCCCCTCTAGTCCTTGGTGATTGTGAAAATATTGTCGTCACGGGAATCTCGAATTACGGAAATCTCGAACACTTTTTTCGATCCCGGAGAAATTCGAGTTTTCCGTGCTCGACTGTATGTCGAATTACATGCAGAGTCTAACTTTACACGTTGATTTGAATTTTCTCTGAATCTTGAAAAATCTCAGACAAACATGCCATTTGAGTGAATAATAATAATAATAATAATAATGTGGTTTATAAGTTTTGTATCCAGGCTAATGCCTGCTCACACAACTTCACTCTGTTATTACCCCAGCAGGCCAGATTACTTTAGGATTTTCTCAATTCCCTCGTGAGTGTACAGTGTTGCTGCCTTGTGGAGGTGCTGATTGCTAACATTCTGACTAAATCTTTCGCTGCCTATAGCCAGGTAACCATTTTACAGATGGCTGGACTGAGGAAATGTGAATGAAATGCTTTCCAAGATACTTACAACATAACTCTGGTCAGGAATTGAACCCACAACCTTAAGATCTTGAGTCCAATACTGCTACCATTTGTCCTTGCTGGTGAAAAAGCACTGTTAGGGTCAGTGCCAATGATGAAACGTGGCCCCTTGTCCAGTGTCTTTCTCAATTTTCTGTGTGGCCAAAGTGAGGCAGCCAGTGTGATGTTTATAATTCTTTGATATATATATCCCTTTGTTCATGTGTGAGCGTGGTCATGTACATGTATGTGTGAGAGAGAGGCAGAGGCAGAGAGTGGGAATGAGATTTTCATTGTCCTGGTGTGTGCGATATGCATGACCGTCTAGGTGGTGAGCGTTTTGTGAGGGTGTATGCATGAGTGTGCCTCACGAGCAGTATGTAGATGATACAAATTTACACGGATGCTGTAAATAAAAAGCTTTATGGACAAAAAAATTATTTCCTATTTAGTCTCATCTCATCTCGTCTCATCTCATCCTATCTTATTATCTCATCTCATTCCATCCCACCCCATCTTATCTTATCTTATCTTATCTTATCCTGTCCTGGCATATACTATCCTATCCTCTCCTAACTTCAAACTCTTGCCATTTAGTCATGCAGGAATTCAACAGTAGGTTAAATACATTAGTGAGTTATAATCCTTGCATAATCTTTGGCAATTAGAAATGTACAAAAGAGTTTGTAATTTCCAAATAATTTTTTATTGTTGTTCTCAGTGCCAATGTATGTGTGAGAGAGAGGCAGAGGCAGAGAGTGGGAATGAGATTTTCATTGTCCTGGTGTGTGCGATATGCTGGTACTGCATGGATCATGTGGTTGGTGAGTGGAAATGAAACAGTAAAAGACACTGCCATCTGTGTAAATCTTAGAATGGTGGCATCTTGCCCTAGTCTACTAAACTAAAGTATGCTCACTGCTCACCCTTTCAACTGTAACAAATACATTTATATCAAACAATTTTACAACACACCAAGTTCATTAAAAAAAACTTTGGTATTTTTATTCTACTATGGCACAAGAATCAGAAATGAAAGAGGAACCACAAGAAAATACTGTATGTGATGGACTAGACTAAGCGAACAGATGCAGAGACATGGAATACTGAATTCTCATTCACCCAGATCTCTAAATATTAGTGAAAAGCCATGTTAGAAAAAAAAATTCTTTGAAATTAGTTAAGGTGTTTGTTACTTAAAAGCGTTTTGTTCATTGAATCACAGAGAAGAATAAAAAGCCATGTGATAAACTCATTGTGATTAGATGTCTTAGCTGTAGACTTTGAAAGCAAAAGCTTTTGTCCTGGATAAAGTTAAAGGAACAGGTCAATTTCTGTTCAAATTGTTTATTCTGCTTGATATAATTATCTCACTCACTAGAAATATCAGTCTTAAAGTTAGAATGGTGAAACTTGTGCAAAACGAAACAATGGTGTCAATACGAGTAAAGTGGATACTGATACCATGAAAATTGTAAGTCAGTAGCTTTGTTATTTTAAGTAATGAAGAGAATATTATGTACTATGGTGAATCACAATAATATAAACATGATATAAAACAAGATGTTAGAGATTCATTAATATGTTATAGTAGTCCATGTTCCAGCAGAGTAGCCAATCTCATTGTCTGAACGAGAAATGGGGACAATCTAGTCAGGGTAACTGATCCATTTATTAACATTTTGTTGTATATTGTGAAAGGGATTAGGGTGTTATGGAACCGTATCTTATGGTTTTATGTTTTTGTTTAATAGCCAGACTGTAAAACTCTAATCAAATGACAAATGTTGACAGTTGATATTCAACCGTGTCTTAACTAACTTATACTGGTGCCTAGCAATGAAATTGTCAATTTTACAGAAGTTTCATTTTTTTTGTGTTCCTGTCAGTGTTGAACAATTTTTCAACTCGTTTTAAAATTTTGAAATCCATTGCCTTTTATTGGATATGCCATGCAGTGTTAAGATATTATTATTAAGCACCATATCAAAAGGCAAACCTGCAATGTTGTCATCCACATGAGTGTCCCCTCCCTAAAATGGGAGTGCTTGCTAGTAAATAGTATTCTACAAAACTAAAGTTTGGGGAAAATGCTTTTGCATATGACCATTTCATCAGCATGAGGAGACAGATTCCTTATACAAAATTCACTGTCTTATGGTTTGGGCTTGTGCATTAAGTTTGATAATAGCATCATAATTGTAAATGTAATTTGTATTTCACCCAGTATGTGTAATACAGCCTTATGCGACAACACTGATGATTCTATTAACAACAGAGTATGGATAAGCTGGATTCTATGGGGCCATCTCATCTTGTGGAAGCTTGCCGAGGAATACATGATGCTTTAGTTTCGAGAAATAAATTTGGATGGGAAAAGATTTGCTGGTTGGGCCCCTGATTTAAAGTTACATGTGTTCAAAGCAATTTTGCTCAACTGTACTTCAAAATTTCTTAGCTTTTGAAGAATCCTAAATATCAAGCCTCAAGATGCAGGTCACTCTACTGGTATACTGTCGGCTTTCTCTGACAACAGCACTGATTTAGTCGAAATATCGATTTAGTCCATGACCTGTCTATGACTAAATGAACTGTATCATTATCGTTGCAGTGCTGTCCTTCGACATAGCCATACTGTCTATCTTGGTGATACAGTATATCAGATACAAGTGTTCTATTTCATTTATTAATGTTCATGCTGATAATTTAGAAAGAACTTGACTGTTTGTGGCCAGCATACTAGATACTGATGCTGTTTGGAACTAACAGTGGATCCAGGTAGGGATATGGGTAAGACCTTTGTCGGTTTCTCTCCGCGATTGTCTTGCTGATGTCAGCCAGTTCTTTGCGGAATCTGGAAAAAGACAAGCAATGAATTGAAATAAGACTTACCAGTGATGAATGAGAAAGTGATGGTACCACATCCACACTTACACATCGATACTACTGACTGAAAAGAAAGCTCATCTTCACTGTATTTTTCATAGTGCACAGATTTCACAGCTTCAGAAGATTCCCAGTTAAAGAAATGTTTTGTTTGTGTTTTTGTTTGTCTGTCTGTCTTTCTTTGTTTGTTTACTTATTGTTTATCAAGAAGTTAACTGGAATAGGAACAGACCCATCTGAATGATACTTGGAATGACTGATCCTTTGTGTGATCAAAATCTGTGGACATGTTTTTAAACGGGTGTACCTTAAGAATATTGGAATACAGTGGACAGTGATTAAAGTATTTAAAGCTAAGTCCATGGGACCGAAGACTTATGTTTGATTTAAACAATACAGAGAAGCCTGAAAAGAAGAAAATAAATTTTTGTCCTTTCATCTGGAGTTGGGAAAGCAAAAGAAAACAGTATGTCCAACACTGTGTTAAAATTTAAATGTACAGTCGAGCACAAGAAACTCGAACACACTAATCTCGAATTCACGGAAATGTCGAACGCTGTTATCGGCCCCTTTTAAATGCCTCTATTTTCTTTGTTTTATTAACACGATTTTCTCGAACTCTCAACACGCATTTCTCGAACCATTTCATCATCATCTACCCGATCTCAAAGCGGCGAAATGCCCGATAAAGCCTTTCTTTGTCTGGCGTTGCTCGTCCCAGTATTGGTGATAAGGGAAAGGTGTGCGGGAGTGCCGTAGTGATGGGCAAGGGATCAAGACAATGCTTTGTATGGCTCTATTGAATCAGCGGGAGGGGGGTCGTGTAGTGATTGCAGAGCGACCTGGCGGGTGGTGGACTAGGTCAACACACGCTGCGATAAATTGCGTCGAACATGACGCGATGCGCACATAGTGACGTGGCGGGGCTAGGTAATAGCAGACTGCCGCACCTAATTTCTTTCTTTTCCTCGCATAACGTTGAACACATCAGGATTACACTTACGCACCGAAGTTCGATTTACTCTACCGAAATCGGGTGATTTTCGTCTTCTGTTCATTAAATTCAGATAACTTNATATGGGTAAGACCTTTGTCGGTTTCTCTCCGCGATTGTCTTGCTGATGTCAGCCAGTTCTTTGCGGAATCTGGAAAAAGACAAGCAATGAATTGAAATAAGACTTACCAGTGATGAATGAGAAAGTGATGGTACCACATCCACACTTACACATCGATACTACTGACTGAAAAGATAGCTTGTCTTCACTGTATTTTTCATAGTGTACAGATTACACAGTTTCAGAAGATATCCCAGTTAAAGAAATGTTTGTTTGTTTGTGTTTTTGTTTGTCTGTCTTTTGTTTGTTTACTTGATTGTTTAATCAAGAAGTTAACTGAAATAGAAACAGACCCATCTGAATGATACTTGGAATGACTGATCCTTTGTGTGATCAAAATCAATGGACATGTTTTTAAACAGGTGTACCTTAAGAATATTGGAATACAGTGGACAGTGATTAAACTAATTAAAGCTAAATCCTTGGCACTGAAGATTTATGTTCGATTTAAACAATACAGAGAAGCCTGAAAAGAAGAAAATAAATTTATGTCCTTTCATCTGGAGTTGGGAAAACAAAAGAAAATAATCCAATATGTCCAACACTGTGTTACAAATTTAAATGTATTCTTCTTTTTGTGGGAAAATTGCACTATCCTAACTAAGGAAATCTTGTACTAGGCATGCATTGAAAAAACAAACCCAGATCAGTTTATCAGTCCTTTGGGAACAAGGCAAAAATCACCATTGCACAGGGATGGGGAGGAGGAGTAGAGGGGCAGATGAGTAAAATATTTAGACTAACAATACTACTGTACTGACTAATGGTTGAGAGCTTGTATATGAATGATGGGATATCTTGCCATCGTAAAAATTACTTTATTAACTCTGCATGCTGAATGCTACAAAGGGTGCATTTAGCACTGATGCACTAATGTAATTCTAATGATAGTAAGACTAAGAGATACCAAGCTCTCAATGATCACTGTATTGTGTAAAACAGGTTTTTCAATGGTGTTTTTCCTTGGCAGATGTGTGTGCTCTTCAGAGAGCCCCTCAAGCTTTTCTTGATTGTTTCAACTGTATATCATTCGGTCATGGTGGTGTCTTGATAGGTTAGAAATTCAAGCTTCATTTAGCTTACATAACAAATTAGTTCTAATCTAACATCTTAAGACCCAAGTATAAGCATATTGTTTGCAAAACATATTTTTCTGTGCAATGAGTAAAACTCCGCATGGTTTAGTTAAATACAGTAACTTGCCATTGTGTAGTCACAGATGTCATATCATATAATTTTATGCTGGTTCATGAATATTCCTGTTTCATATATGTGGCATATTATAATAAAATACACTCTCCAAACCCCTGTGCCAAATATGATACAGTGGGTCTTGGAGGGCTAATGGGTACCGTTCTGTTTAGATCATGTGCGTGAAAAGGGGCACCACCCATGCATTTTTCAACAAAACCTTGAAACATGATAACACTTTACATGCAAGCCTGCAATATTAATTTTTCAAGTCTTTAGGGTACTCGGTCCACATAATATAAAGAGTTACCACCTTTGCATACTCACTGAAAGTATGAAACACATGACAGCATTAATCATTCCCAAAGGATAATTCTTTCATGCGCTTAACCTTTAAGTTCTTTATTTCAAATAAAGCTTACGTGTCCACTATCTCGCAGGCCTTTGGGTCGAAGACATACTGAACCTCGAAGTCCCCAAGGCTTTTGGTGCCCTTGGCACTGAGAATCTTTGTGACGGTCATTGTGTCCAGCATCTCTTGTATGTTGGCCATGCTGTTCAACAGGTCACTGTCTGTCACCTGGGTATTCTGAAGATAAGACCAGTTATACATGCTCATTTCATAGATTAATACTTGTGTTTGGATGTAGAAACAAAAGCTAATTACTGCAGACATGTTGTTTTTTTTGCGAGGACTTAGTCTACATTTTGTGAGAAATTTCTTACACAAAAAAATTCCACTAAAAATTCTTCAAAGAGCTTTTTAATGGTGAAAATTTTGAATACAAGGCCAAAACTCTCTAAGGGGAAACACAAATGTTTGCTATTTCTAGAATTATAATTCTTCGTTGTTTAAACATGATAGATCATTGTGTGCTTCCTTATCAAAACAAAGGATTGCAAAATATGTTTTATCAGCTGTCCTTTATTGCCGCTTCAGATTACTCCAGAATTATACTCTCATACTCACTTGAGCAAACATTATGAGGGTTTCACATAAGTGGGACCCTTGGAAAAAGTCATTTCTGAGTGAAAATTAAATTTTGGTGAAGCAAACCCCCTACTTCGACAGCATTATCGTAAACAAGATGCTAGGATAGTATAGTATGTGTAAAGCTGTAAATGAGTAAACCGCCTTTCTCTTTTGAGAATCAAGCCTTCCTCTGAAAATTCCACGAAAAGAGAAAGTCATCTGTGATGGACGTGCAAATCATTTCAATATTAACTTAATTTTATCAATTCAATGTTAAAAGTCACAATAAATTGCTGATTCAAGCAGGAAAACAAAAAAAAAAAACCATTGATGTGACCAAAAAATCCACTTTCATTCACCCCCATGAGTCTCTAGTACTACTGTATACATCATGAAGTTCCATATTTTGTACCGGGTCTGTTGGCGGCTTTCCTTTCAACGTGGCAGGGTATGCAGGAGGGAAGGCGTACTGATCATACTGAGGGAAGTTGGCAGCTGAATGAGCCACACTGCTAATGTAGATGGCGCAGGTCAGAATCTCGACTAACTCGTCAGCAGTGTTGATACGTCCATTGCCTGGAACTCCCTGAGGTTAAAAAAGAAATAATCATTGATCGCGGAAAAGGTTTCCATGAAAAGATTGTTGAATGCTGAAGATGGTATCATGAAATTATTGTTGGATGCTGGAGAATTTTCATGAAAAGATTGTTGAATGCTGAAGATGTTTTCATGAAGCACTGTTGAATGCTGCAGATGTTTTCATGAAAACACTACTGAATGCCGCAGATGTTTTCATGAAAACACTGTTGAGTGCTGGAGATGTTTTCACGAAAAGATTGTTGAATGCTGGGGATGTTTTCATGAAGGGATTGTTGAATGGTGGAAGTATTTTCATTAAAACAAAACACAAAGAAAGAAATAAAAAGATACTAAAAAACTTTGGGAAGCTCACGAAAGAGAATATTCTCAATTTATCAAACTGAAGCAGTGAACCAGCTTACTGCAAAAGAGTCACTGGCTGCGTTTTTTGGGGTTGTCAATAAAGTTCCTTCCCTAAAGTGCAGTTCTTGGTGAGGCAAAAAAAGAAACTGGCGACGACAGTTTGCTGAACCTTCAAACGATATTCACTAGAAAAGGGAACCGCCCTCCCTGGGGCTATCGATTTGGAGGTTTATATGCTTACTACTCCTTTCTTCAATTCGTTGTTTGGGTTTGTGACACCTATTAGAGGGGCAAATCACTGATTGTGTACAAGCCAATTAATCCGCTAATATATAAAATCCCCCTTTTTGGGGGCCCTGCCAGCCAGTGTTAGGGTGTAGAAATGTGTGAAATGACCTGTGATCTAAATAAAGCATCCAATTTTAAAGTCTGAGGTACAATTTGAGCCTTCTAGATAAAAAAAAATAAAATGTGTAGGCCTATGTAAGCGTATTCGCACGCGGTCAAAACCAGCCAAATGAAAAGGTGGGGACCAAATCAAAATTTGAGGTGATCTTTTTCAAAAGACATTTGTGAAAAATTTTGGGCATTGACTCCCCTTTTTCTTCCCGTTAAAAGATCGGGCAAAAGAAGTACTTTAACCTCCATGGAAGAAATTTCCCCAAATCACAGTGGTATATTTAGAATAACACAAAATGTTAATAGGGCCAAACGAAGAAAAAAAAATAGGTGTCAAAGACCTTTGGCACAGCAGGGGACACCACTCCAGAAATTCCCAAGTTATGATTCAAACTCAAGTCATTTCTCACCGTCCCACATACACATGCCAGTATGCGAACGTCCACGTACTTACTTGTAGTCCCAGCCCACCCCCTGAGCCGTTCCTGGCTAACACCATGTCTTGGGCCCACTTCTGAATCTCGTTGTCATTATGTAGTAGGTCAGGGGAGGCTGGAGAAGAATTATGATAAAGAAATTGTAGGATCAGAGTATATCTTTCAAACTATTCGAGCAAAATGATAAATCCAACTGTCAAAACCCAGCTGCTTCTGGATTTTCATAATTCTAATCATGTCAATAACAGACTGGATTCATCTGTCCCCCCAGAAATTTGCAGTTGCAATTGCGGTAACAATTGCAATACTACGTCACGGGAACACAGAAAATCATGTTTCATTTCTACAACTTTGCAAAGGTGTCATAGTAAACGGTGTGATGTGGTAATAAAGGTAATGAAGTTGCAAGGCTAGTTTTTGAATTTTTTCTTTTTTTTTTTCGCAAATTTTGGCGCAAATATTGACACTTTTTGCATGCAAATGTTGTGATTCTTTGTTGCAAATTTTGAAGGTTTGAAATCCAATTTTCCGCAGGGACAGATTCATTCACTTCCTGAGCTCCTCTCACTGACGGAGCTGGTCTGCGGGTGGGACATACCTTCGAAACTTGTCGAAGGCAGACTTCAGAGTTGTACGAACAAGAATTCTTCGTTGTTTGTAGGATTAAGGCCCATGTTGATATGCTCAAAAAGAAAAAAAAAAGCGCTAATATTTCTCCACCAAAATTGCAGCTGCAAAAATCCACTTTTTGTGTGTGTGTGTGCTTTGCAATCAGAATGTTTCCCAAATGTTCACTCAGAAGTGTAAAAAATTACTTAGGAAGCTCTGTAAAGTAGCGGTATTTAATGTATCTGAAGACAATGTGAAGTGTAGGCCTAACTGATGAAAAGAAAAGATCCAAATTTTGTAAATTTTCCCATCATATGTGTGCGCACGTTTTCAGGAAATTTATTGAATTCATTATACAGAAGAGTTCATCTAACATGACACTGCTTTACCCGAAATCTCGGTTAACCCGAACAAAATAAAACCCCCGTCCAAAGGCCCCTTTTTTTTCATAGTAAAATACTGTCAGTTGCCCGATAACGAGTTTCAGGAAGCCTTCGATAACACGACAACCGTTGCACCGCCTAGAGAGGAAGGAGTGACAGAGAGAATGGCAAAAAAATGAGTCGAAAAAGTGAGACCGAATAGGAAACACGAGCCTCTGCTGTCACAGTTCCATTTCTCTTGTCCATGGATTATTGAACACATGGACATTTCTTAACTATTGCGTCAATCAAAGGGGTTGACGACATACAGTAATCCCCGGTAACCCCCAGCTCCAAAACACAACATAATCTACCCTGAAGCTCGCAACTATCGTTAAGACTGTTATTTCCCCTTAACTCAAACTTTAAACAGGTAACACAAAACTCGCTTAACCCACCCAGATTTGGCCAGTCCCTTAAGTTTCTTCCTAACAGGATTCTACTGTATTAAAGCACGAGCATACACATGTTCACTCTTTATATGATTTTCATTACACTGTAACATGTGCCTGCCAATGTACATGAGCTGGAAGTTTAGGATGTTCTGGCATTGTCTGGTTAAAGCACACGACGTACATTTCATTCAACAGACTGCTTATTCTCCCCATTAGATCCAGGTTCTCGTTACAAAGATAGCAGCTATAAATGAATTACACGGTAATACAGTCAACGCCGCTTAATGGCAATTTTTGAGGACTAAGTTGCAATTAAAGGAAGCTGCAATTATCCGGTGACTTTTTATATAATTATGTAAAATGTAACATTTTGTTAGGTCGAAGATGTTGTGATTAAATGCAAGTTGCGATTATCTGGATTGCCATTAAGTGAACTCGACTTTAAAACTGACGTGGTTACGTACGGTAGTAAAGCTTGACGTATGAGTCTACGTATCTCTGAATGGCGTGGTAGACTAACAGTGCGTCGTCTCTGAAGTGATAGCTGGGCAAGACATCTGGATCATCCAGCTGAGAGGAAGAAACAACTGTCAACTCAGTTTTCAGTTCTTCTATGTCTATTTGGGATAAGGTAAGGCAAGATAAGGTAAGGTATGGTATGGTATGGTAAGGTAAGGTAAGGTAAGGTAAGGTAAGGTAAGGTAAGGTAAGGTAAGGTAAGGCAAGGCAAGGCAAGGCAAGGCAAGGCAAGGTATGGTATGGTATGGTAAGATAAGATAAGATAAGGTAAGGTACGGTACGGTAAGGTGAGGTATGGTATGGTAAGGTGAGGTGAGGTGAGGTAAGGTAATGGTTAGGGAATGGTTAGGGTAGGGGTAGAAAAAGGTAAGAGTAAGGAAAAGTAAGATGAGATGAGATGAGACAAGGTAAACTTTATTGATCTTTCACAGAGAGAAAAAAAGACACAAAGAAACAAAGAAAGAGAGAAAGAGGAAAAGAAAGCAAAAAAGAAATAACCTGACAAACAAACAAACAAACAAACAAACATGTAACAAACAAATTCATCAATTACCCCTCTGTTTTTCAAGTCCTTGGGCAAGTTTCCCTCTACGTTCATCCGCCATGTTTGGAAACTGCGAAGGAAGAGACAAACTTCACTTCCAGGGGTTTGCAAAACACAACTTACAAGTACGACATAGAAATAAAACTACAGTAGATGCACTGTCTTGCACAGTAGGTCATCTCACCGTACATTCTAAACCCATTTCTATTTCATAATCATTTTACCCAGGAACTTGACCACCGCCTGAACTCAAAATTATGTACTAGTTCTGTAGAATACGACTTCTTCAGATTCTAGTATAGATCTCAAAGAGGAAAATGTTAAGCCATCAAACCATACCATAAACAAACAAGTCTTAACAAGGTTTATTAAGAAAAAGTCCAGACCACAATGTGGTTTGTGGGTACACATTTACAAGTTACAAAAGACAAAATATGTATTAAACTAAACATTACATGAAACAGTTAATCAGTATATCAATCAATCAATCAATCAATCAATCAATCAATCAATCAATCAATCAATCAATCCATCCCTGGGGTTGGGGAAAGAAGAGGGAGTGATGTATGCCACCTGGGAAAGAATTTCCCAGGTTTTGCGAAATATTTCTAGACATCCTGTGGTTTAAGTCATTCTAATTCTTATAACTTTAAAAAAAAAAAACTAGGCTCACGCGTTGTCACAGCTGCGAAGACACCTAAGTATAGATTTTCTTTTTAATGACTCACTTTCTTCAGAGTTAATTGATACTTTTTAAAAAAATTATATTGCCCATTTATCAGAAGCGCCAAATTCGAGTCCAAAAAATAGAAACTGTATGCAGAATACATAACGCTTTTGTTGAGAGCTCCACCCGAACCGTACCTGGCAATGTCCTCACTTACTCTTGTCGAACACATCACCAGTAATGTTATCACTACAATCTCAAAGACATCACATTCAGAGCAGCGAATGATGTACTACCATGTGTTAGTCAACCAAAAGCAATTATGCTTTTCCTATCGACCGTCACACGGGAGGGGGGGGGGGGGNGGGGGGGTGAAAGCTATCAAACAATATGGCGGCCAAGGAACTTCCGTATGTACTTTGTGATGTCACCACTACTGAAATATGGAAGTGCCTCTTTTGCACTATAATCTTGTTAACACAAAATTGAAGGGACTGGCCAGATCTTGTCAGGTTAAGCGAGGTTTGTGTTATCCATTTATGCTATAATACAAGAGGAACGATAGTCTTTTACGCCAGTTGTGAGTGTCGAGTTTGGTATGTTGTGCTTTTGTCATCATCTTTGACTGACACAGCATCTAACATAATCTCCATGACACAGATTCTAACACAGTCTCTATGACAGAGTATCTAACATAGTCTCCGTGCACCCAATTACCAATAAACAAAAGGAGACAAAACTACGACAACAATGTCCTGTTCTTTCCACTGGATGGGGTGGGGNGGGGGGGGGGTGCATGGAGGCAACGGCTGTCGTATCAAAAGATCCTTGAAACTCTTTAACGGGATAGTGGAGATATTTTACTATGAAAAACGAGGGCATATGGATGAGGAATTTTCTTTTCTTTTCGTTCTGGTTAACCGAGATTTCGGGTAAAGTGCTGTCCAGTTGAAAGTTCACAACTGTATATTCAGTGGTTTGCTGGTGACTTCATATGGATAAAGTTATTCATTTAATAGCAGCTCCACCCATCATCATATAAGGCATCGTCTTCACTTACCCTCGCCGGACAATCTCAAGCATCCCAATGGAGCCAGCATTCATGGTGATATCTACCCAGCCACCCGGCGCCACCAGGAGTTGAAGAGCCCGTCTGTCAGAAATAAAAGATATTTGTTTCACCACTGGGATGTGGATAATCCATGTGGGTTCCCGTGGGAATATAATAATACAGAACAGTAGAACCTCGCCACACGATGTGGCTTTCATGCATGGAAAACGTATAATTATTATTGATTTATACTTAATATTAAAAGTTCATCTCAGTAGTGAAATGATAGAATAATAATGAAATCGTGCCCGTGATATTCATTACTAAATAACAAGTGTGCTTATTGTGTACGTATCAGGCCTACTTATTGAATAATATCGAAGTTGTATGTATAAAACATATGTCACTATTTGTTAATTTTGTGCGTGTTTTCTCTGCTGAGAGGAAGCCACTCTATATTTTGTACACACAGATATTTTGTCTTTCGTCTACTCAGATAATAAATGTTTTGTGTCCCTAAAAACTAGTATAATTCTGGCACCCTCCCAAGATTTTCTTTGGTTAATGATAACATAACATAACATAACATAACATAACATAACATAACATAACATAACATAACATAACATAACATAACATAACACAAGAAGTACTTTATACCTCCTTAATAGGAAGTTAATTGTCTCCACAGTTGATTTCAAATATACTGTACACACAGACATACAAAGATAATACACTTAAACAACTGTCAAGTAACCAATAATACAGATTAATAATACAATAATAAGAGAATGCAGCCCTGGAAGAACCCTTCAACAATGTCTAAAGACCCTCTTCTTAAACCTCGCTCCTAACCATATCTCTGCTCGTAGTCTTAACTCAAGCATGCCTTGGTACACTGTGTAAAAAGCTGGCCCTACATCGCGGCTTGAAACACCACCAATCTTGCTGTCAGTCAAAATGAGTCTTACGTCGCCAGACTAGGAGCAGAGATACCAAGCTCTGAAGATGACTAAGGCCATTTGTCACCGAAATTATGTTTGCCGCGAAATTCAATGGTTTATATTCATTTCTGGACACAAAACTACTGGTTTTTATAAGTGAATGGCCATAGTAAGTGTAGATAATTTCAGGCATTGTCAGGCATATTGGATTGTTTCTTCATGAAAAATTATTTTTATTCAAAAACTGTCTCAGAGTTCACCCCCCCCCTTTCCCCCCGCATGGGAATGACCTCCCTACAACTTGAAACGACAATATCTCGGGCCAGAATGAGGCTAGATCAAAACTTTTTTTTTAAATCCGATGACAATGCAGACATTACATACTGTACTTAGGCTTCCTTATCATACCAACAATGTGACGATAGTCAAAAGCAACTTAAGCCTAATTTTGAGTGACAGCATGACAAACAGTCTACATCCTCTCTATGTATCTTACGTGTTGATGGCAATGATGTAAAGAAAGTGAGGCGCCAAAAGTTTGTAGACAGGGTGTGAGTGCGACAAATTTCGGTTGGAAATCACAGCGATGCCCTCCATGATCAAGTGAGTCAGTCCTGAAATACAAAACAAAAACAAAAAAAAAAAAGAAAAAGATCAAACGATAATGGTTGGTTTTTGTTTTCAACTGGAAGAGGAGAAATGTAGGCAATGCCAGCTGAATATCAAGCCAGTTATGCTTCTTTATCAAACAAAAAACTCTCGCCTAGCCAAAGAAACTGACAACACAGGTCGAATGTTACATAGTAACCTGAGGCAGGCATTCTACAGTATACAATACAATTGGCTGTGGTGCATGGTAGATCAAATACTGAAAAAATTATTATACGGAAATATATCCATATTCCTTTTCAAAAGACTGCTAATAAAGATCACTGTCATTGTTATTTTCCTTGTCATGCGTTACAAAGCTTAGCAGTTTGTAGTGCTGTTGGCTTGCGCACTTTCTTTGACAAAACAGCAGTAGCCGATGGCATGGAGAGAAAGGTAAGGAAGATGCGAAGATGTTACGTTTATAGTCCTATTGATTTAGGTCCGCCCACAGCCGACAACGCAGAGATCGGTTGGAGTTTCTCTGGTAATTTAGACCTTATTTTAGGTCCATCTCACAGTGAACTCCGAGGTAGTTGATAAGTATACTGGTCTGGCACTGTTGAATTTATTTATTTATTTATTTATTTACCTGTATATTTATTTATTTATAGATATATTTCAGGTTACATTGATTACTGAGAGATTTATTTATTTTCTTTTTATTTATTTATTATTTTATTCATTTAACTATAAATTTATTACTTATAATTGGCACAATTACTGAAATGCAAAATATCACATACTGTCTGAGCCCATTAACAAAAATTTATAAAAAAAGGAAGATGCGAAGAAAGCTATGAGAAAGAAGAAGAAACTAGTAGGAAAGGCGAAAAATGAAGGAGGGACCAAACGTAAAAGGAGAAAGAAAATAGAACAGAAAGAAGAAAAGGGGGACGGTGAACAAAAAAAAACCAAAAGGAATCTATGAAAATGAAGAAGACAGCGAAGACCAAAACGTACAAAAATGACAGTAGCAACACTATCTGCTACAAGAGCTGCAACAACTACATGGTCCCGTAAACAAAAAAAAATGCAACAACTACATAGTCGCCTAAACAAAAAAAATGCCACTACGTAGTCGTGTAAAGAAAAAAAATGCAACAACTACGTAGTCGCGTAAACAAAAAAAAATGCAACAACTGCGTAGTCGCGTAAACAAAAAAAATGCAACAACTACGTAGTCGCGTAAACAAAAAAAGTGCAACAACTACGTAGTCGCGTAAACCAAAAAAAAAATGCAACAACTACTGTTACAGTGACAGCAAAGCCACACCTCCGCCAGGAATACATGGAAATGTAAATATAAGAACATCGTCTCACCCAGGTGTGTCAAGGCCTGGTGGTACATGGCATCCGCATTGTTAAACCACATTTTGGCCAGAGTCCAGGCGGGGCAGTTGGGCGTGAAAATCTGAAACAGTCAAGAAAAGTTATGAAATTACACGCAGTTTCAGTAAATTTCATTTTATTTGTAGACTAACTGGATCTAAGGAAGTGTTGCCCTGTCTCACGAAATTCCTAAGAGTTTAAGCTATTATATTTCCTCTCTTCAAACAAAAGTTGTCAGTTTTCACGTAAAAATCAAGAAAATTTGGATAGCTGGTTTATAATTGTGTCAGAATTACCCGTATCGTTCTATGAATCCACTACAGTGAGATTTCATCAAAGACTGCAACTATTTCATGCGGCGAAAAGTTGTAGTATAATGGTTTCAATTACGTTCCGATATTAAGAAAAGAAAAAAAATGTCACCTGGAAATATGTCATTATAAAAGAAAAACGAAACAAACTCTGACATTCAGTGGCAACCCTACCCATGGACTTACCGGATTTTGCGATCCAGGCATCTGGTAGAGTTGTATGGCCACGGGTAAGAGAAGTTTGTCTTTGGTCTGGAAGAACAGACCAATCGGAGCACAGACCTGCAATGACAACATCTTTGGAGACAGGCACGAAGTCGATTTAATGTAACTCGTCCTAGATAAATGTTTTAAATTCGGGCAAAATCTTGGGTAGGGTCAAGGAGCAGGGTTAAGAAAGAAAAATGAGCCTTTGGGACAGTCCCCAGCCTCTACACAACAAGTAGGGACGCTCATAAGGTGCTTTTTCTTCTCTATCCCTGACCCCCAAATCCTAACATAAGTACACCTTACAGACTCCTAGGATATTGCCCAAACACGGTTAAATATGTTCCTATAATTACTTGGGTCGTAAAAAGGCATTTTATAACTGAAAGTGCATACGCTGCGGATAAATCCCAGCAATTTCTTACTTGCATGACAAAACTTGCCCTCGATCACAATATCCTACTGTTCTGTGCACAATGAATATGACTCTATCACCACTTAGCTCTGGAAAGTGGTGTTCAGAAAAAAAAAAATCTGCGGAGCTATGAAGATCGTAAACCCCCCATGAGTAGTATATCCTTCGAAAAGTATGCTTCACAATAAGAACACCAAACATATGCTACACAACATGAACACCAAACATGTTCAATTTACCAGCTGTAATCAATTGTAATGTTTAGTATGGTAAGAGATCCCATCGTTAATGAGTAAGTTCTCAAATGTAATGTTTACGATGGTAAGAGATCCCATCGTTAATGCACAAGTTCTCAAATGTAATTTTTACGATGGTCGCATTTTCTCAAATGTAATTTTTACGATGGTAAGAGATCCCATCGTTAATGTGCAAGTTCTCAAATGTAATTTTTACGATGGTAAGAGATCCTACTGTTAATGCGCAAGTTCTGAAATGCGTCTTATTATGCAATTCGATTTTGTGAGGTTTGAATGTCTGTGATTTCTGTTACCATAAAACCTTCCTTGATCGGGATACCGTCCAGGATTTGAAAGTCACACATGAACAGTCTCCTCTGGTCTATCGCTTGACGGATGGTCAGATCTTCCAGGAATGGCTGCAGCAATTCGTCTGTCACTGGAAATCTGAAGACAAAACGAGATAGTATACGGTCAACTTCGAATAAGTGAGAGTTTGCGCTAGGATCTCTTACCATCGTAAAAATTACATTAACTGCATCGGTGCTGAATGTACCCTTAGTGGCGTTTAACATGCAGAGCTAATGTCGTTCTTATAATGAAAAGGATCCCATTTTTAATGCGCAAATTCTCAAATTGCGACTCTTGGGAGTGTGAATAATACTACGCTATTCATCACAGAGGAACAAAATAACCACCAAATGTTTCTTCGGTATATTCCGGTAACAATCGGGTAGCCATTATTTTGTGTGTACACAGTCTCTTTTGAGTGGGTATGTTATGATAACAGGCAAAATCTGTACTTGTGCTTTCATTTTTGCTGCAAATCCATCCGAACACTAATAAAATCACGACAAAACAATGCACTATTATTTGCACATTTTCTCTCTCTCTCTCTCTCTCTCTCTCACACACACACACACACACACACACACACACACACACACACACACACACACACACACACACACACANAACGTCACCCACTGTGCAAGACTGTTTGAAGTTCATAATCTTATTTAGGCATAAGCCAAACAATTAACTTCACACTTGCACAGTGATTTTCATTACCAAGTAACATCTCCAAGAAAATACAATAAGTACATTAGCTGAGAAAAACAGGAGAACACTGCCTAATAAAAAGAAAGAAAGAAAAAAAATCGTTATCTATATTATTTTCACGTGCACGTACCAACTACAGCAGGAACATATCAGATAGTACAATATACATAAATTCAATTCCTTACATTAACATTCACTGGCCAGTATTATTTTACCCTCCTCTTTCTCCCGCATTCATTCACGCTGTGTCCTTCTTACTCAGATAAACCGGTCTATCTTGATAAAGAAGTGAGAACTAGGTTTGAAATTATAGATTAGGACATTCTGGTATAAGTTGAGCTAGAGTGACGTCATCGTGGGAATTTCTGCAGTGGAACTCCTGCCAGATTTACCCCTCAGACAACATGGCGGGCATCACTACTTGCAGAAGGTGCCACAAGACGTCACTCAAGTTGAATCCCTGGTCAACACACATACTTTTACATTGATTGTAACCCAGTGTGCTGAAAGCTAGGCCCACACTGTGTCTTCATTGCCCAATGTTTGCTCTCTGTATTCTTTAATAATCTCTGTACCACAGCCATGTCAAATCAACAACTCTTCAGTCTCAATGTCCCTCTGGCAATGGCATCAAATCTGGTGCGTAGTTACATTTTGAGAACGGGGTAACCGAAGATCCAGTAAAACTGGACACATTTCTGCCACCCTGGTATAAAATCTACATAATGTAGAATTATTGATATACGATACAAGCGATTCAAAACGAATCAATTTTTTAGTAATAGAGATCTAATATTCAAATGTTCGGAGTGAAAATGCAAAGTGACTGAAAAGTAATCAAGAAGTGACTATAAACTACTGATTTTACTCTAACAACCTTCATTGGAGCAACCCAAATTCAACACAAAGCAGAACCCGTGAACTGGTTTAGTCCGTGATGTATCGATTAACAAAACTGGTATGTTGAATTTAACTAAAGTCATGCAGAATAAAGTGGCTCCGTTCTCACGCAGTACACGTCTTGCGGTTTCATTAAAAACAAAATAATCATATCATCTGCAGCAGCAGCGGCAGCGGTGGCATCAGTAGCAGCAGCAGTACCAAAACAACATAGGGCCTAATCAAAACTACAATTCATCAGTACCAACAATATCGTTATCATTATTATTATTATTACCATCCTCCTCCTCCTCCTCATCATCATCATCATCATCAGCAGCAGCAACACATAAGCAAAGCTACAATTCATCAGCACCAACATTATTGTTATCATTATTATTATCATTGTTATTATCATTATTATCATCATCATCATCAGCAGCAGCAGCAGCAGCAGTAGCAGCAGTAACATCGCCACTATTAACCCCACCACAAATACTGTCACCAACATTCGCAGTGACACCACCACTTCCACTTTCACCACCTTAAGCACTATGACCTCCACTCCTGCCGCAGTCCCCGCCATCATCATCACCTCCACCACTATCATCACTATCACCACTACCACCAACCTCAGCAATGATACTACCACCTGCACTTTCGCCACTTTTACCACTACTATCCTTACTCCTGCCGAAGTTACTACCATCATTCTCACTGCTACCACCATCACCACCATTACTACCACCACCACCACCACCATCGTTAGGAGTAACACTACCACCTCCATTTTCATCATCATTATCACCACTTCCTCTTCTTCTACCACATTCATCGCCACTACCATTATCACCACCACCATCACCGTCACCCATCACTACCGTCACCCACCATCACTACCACCACCACCACCACCACCACCACCACCGACAACAACAACAACAAGTGAGCTTACTTCTGTGGTATCTCTTTGACCAGAGTGATGAAGGAGTGGTTCAAGCCGGCGATCCTTTGCTGGCCAAAACAAATGTCATCATTCCATCTCTCGATTCTCTGAGAGTGCATTTAAACAGAAGATAGAATGAATGGAAAAACTGGGCCGAAGAGGAACAGTGATTTCAGGCACCTTTTAATAGCCAAATCACTGATTGTGTACAACATTAATCATCTGCTAAAATATAAAATCCCCCCCCCCCCNCCCCCCCCCCCCCCCCCAAACCTTTTTGGGACTCTGCCATCCGATGTCAAGATTTTATAAACATGTAAAAAGACCCCGCAGATGCTAAAGCAGCCAACTTTAAAGTTTCAGGTACAATTTGAGCCAAACTGATGTAAAAACAAAGTGTGTTAGGCCTATGTATTAGCAACAGGTGAAAACCAGCCTAATGCCAAATTGGGGACAAAGTCAGAGGGCGAGGTGACTATTTTTTGAAAGATTGTGAAAAATTCTGGCCGTTGACATCCCTTTTTCTTCCTCTTTAAAGATCAGGCAAAAGAAGTGCTATAGCCTCTAAGGAAAAATATTTCGAAATCACAGTGGATTTTTAGAATTACATAATATTTTGTTTATTGGGCCGAAAGAAGATGAAAAAATAGGTGCCGGTAACCTAGTTAGAAAAAAAACGTTTTTCCCCAATAACCTTTTATTAGTCATAGTTTTTCTTAGTAATCTCTGCAGAAGGTGATAGAAAAGGAGTGAGAAAAAGCAAGAAAAAGGAGAAGGAAAGAGTAAGAAATTGATGAAAACAAAGAAAAAAGAGGAAGAGATAGAGGAGAAGAAGGAGGAAGAAGGAGCTAAAACTAGAAAGAACAGAAAAGGAAGAGAAGGAAAAGAGAAAACCAAGAAGAGTGCTGGAAGAGAAAGAAATAATAAATTCAGGAAAACGTCAATAGAGGAAGGAAAGAAGATGCAGAAGAACGCTGTCAAGAAGAAGCAGAGAAATACATAAAGAGTAGTTGAGGTGTCCCCATGGCAGAGGACTTCGAGCTCTGAGGCTGTGATTAAAAAAGAAATCATCATCTTGATCCATTCAATATTAGTTTAGTCAGTAAGTATCACAAAGTGAACTTTGGTGCAATTTTTAAATAATATCCTACTCAGGTTCTGGCCTGGCGCCTGCATGTTCTACCACGTTAACTTTAAAAAAACAAATGTCTAATAACAAAGCAATACATCTTTCGTATCGCTCAGTCTCCTAAGAAACACCAAGATAACGACAGACATCCCGCCTCTGCACTCCCTCTCCCCCCCCCCCCCCCCCAAAAAAAAAAANAAAACAAACAACACCCATCCAAAAAAAAAAAGCCATGCTTGTCATCCAGTGATGGAACTTCCATCTTTGCAGGTCGATGGTCTCAGGCGAACAAAATACTTTCTATGGTACATCCTGCTCATGAAACCATCCCACACATCCTCTATTCCCTTTACCTCCGCTCCCCTTCCACCTGCCTCCTATTCCACTGACGACAAAATGCTACGCCCCTTCTGGTTTCAAGTTGATGGCAAATATTCAACAGGGACTTTAAGCATTGAATCACCCCGACAACATCTCCTACCCACCCGATATCCTCACGCCCCGTCTCCTATTCCACTAAAGACAAAGAGCTACACCCCTGCCGATTACTGGTCCCAGGTCCACAGAGAATCTTCTCCAGAAACACTATAGATTCATCCCGACAGCAGCTCCCACTACCCGCCATCCTCATGCCCTCTTCTTTTCCACTGAAGACAAAATGCTACGCCCCTGCAGGTCACTGACCGGTGGCTTAGGGAAGACTTTCCACATGTACACCCTTGCCATGTCTTCTACTGTCTTGAATCGTCTCGTGGTCGCGATTATGAACTTGCTCAGCGTTTTCAACTTCAGCTTCATAGAGAGGATGTCCCACTGGGAAACACACATACAAAATATAAGATGGATAAAATAGTGCAATGTCCGTTTAGTCATAATCCATTCAAATGCAACTTTAGTTTACTCACAACATTTTTAGATGTCGAATACCACACTAAATATTCTTTTATAGAAATCATTGGATTAACTGAAGCCTTTCTAAATTCTATGCTCCGGGGAAATTGTGAATAGGCGGTGTCAAAATAAGCCGGTATGGCATCGCAGCTATCTCCTGTTTTTAAAGACCCTCTCTCTACCATGGACATATTTGTTGGCTCATCTGGGGAAATCGTCATATAAATGGTGTCCCATGTACATGAATCTCTCTAACATGTTAAGTTTGACCTTAGCGTAAAATAACCCTGTCCTATTCAGTCTCAGAACAGGGCCACATCACCTTAGAGTATCTTATACAGAGCTAGTTGAGAGGGGGCACTACTCTTTTTCAGTGGTTGTAATTCACATTACATGGTTACAGGCCTGTAATTGTACTTTCACTTTTGTGTAATTGTACTTTCACTTGTGTAATTGTACTTTCACTTTTGGGTCCTACAACTTAGGGGGTATATTTCATCTCCCCCTTTCCCTATTTTGGCATGGCCTGCTTCCAGTAATAAGGGCTCCAGGGGGAAAATTTTGATATCATGGGAAACTGTGTCCATTTTACTTTATTTTACCAGGCACTATTTAGCCCTGGGCTGGAACTGCCAGGTCAAGGGTGTGCTCAGGCGGAAGAGGAGGGGTTTGGCGTTGACCAGTGAAAAATATAGGCTCTGTTTACAAATAGCAACCAAGCTCAAAATTTCAATGGGCTTGCTAGGGTTGGGTAAGTCTTAAAATTTGGGCCACATAATGAGCTTCAATCTGGTATGGGTCTGGGTGAAAGCTAAAACTTTGGGTTCAGAGGGCAGCTCAAAATGTTAATATAGTCCATAGAGGAAAAAAGGATCCAATGCTATTACAGGTCTGTAACCACATGTCATCTAACCTGGGGTGCGCTGTAGAACATGGCGGCAACCATCTAGGGTTTCAAATTTAGAACGCTTCATCAACGGCCTTTCGTCGGAGGAGGATGTGGCAAGGATCAAAGTGGTATGTATGCTAATGAATGAGGCGAAGATATAAGAATAGCAAGTCAATGCATTATTTTCTTGCCCTTCTGCATTAGTCGCAGACATCTTGGCTTGCCCAGAGACTGTTTTTTCTTTGTTGATGACAGCCCACAGAATAGGACGACGACCCTTTTCGGAAAAACAACTGGTGCTATGCTCGTATCGTCGATGACAGCTGCTTTCTTAAGATCATCACCCGTAAGGGAGAACAATGCACCATTCAGCACTTTGATATGCAGTTTTGCCTAACACTCCAATTCACTTCCTACTCTTTTCCAGAGGTTGTAATGCACCTACCGTGACATGCAAAATATCACCATGAAGCTCATATGATAGGTTGCACGCCATGTTGTATGCATCACAACCTCTGAAAAAGGGTAGTGCCTCCCCTTAATCAATTGTAAGGTTTAGCCATAGGCTGAATGAACTTGCCCGCCATTGTTCCAGAGACTAGTGAACAGAAACCGTGCTGATGAAATCTATTGAGAGCTCGCGCATTAAAGATGGGATCTCTTACCCTCGTACGAATTACATTTGTGGGTTGCTGCTGAATGTACTCTTAGAAGGGTTCAATATGCAGAGTTAACTGAGAGCTTGCGCATTGTCAGTGGGATCTTTTACTATCGTAATAAGTACATTAACTCTCCATGTTGAACGCTACTAAGATTTGTTCAGCACAGATGCACCAATGTAGGCCTACTTCTGGTGTCATAAGGGATCCCATCGTTATTGCGCAAGCTCTCAAATGTAATTCTTACGATGGTAATAGATCCCATCGTTAATGCGCAAAGTCAAGGGAATGATTAGAATCACTTTTGGGAACTTCCAACGTGATACCATCTTTTTCTACGTAGATGTAATATAACCAGCTCCGCGGAAACAGAACAGATAAGGAAAGCAAGCGCAATTGAGTCGTCATCATTAGCAATAACGGCAGCAGTTTTAGCATCAACAATACCACCATTACAATCATGACAACTACCACCTTCACCACTGTCATCACCACCACCACCACCACCACCACCAACAAAAACAGTGACTAAAGTAACATTGATATACATGTACTGTAGGTTTTTTGAAAACTTCGATTCTTCATTGTTTAATAAAAAATGAGGTGAACATATTTTTATGACTCAACACTCCTTCATTAATTCTGAGCTTCTTTATACAAACGTAAATTCTTCTATCTTGGTGACAAGATTTTTGCAACAGGTTAGTTTTGAAACAAATAGAATCTAGGACTAGAAGTATTGGGGAGAAAAGAAATTCTGCTGTTTTATATTCGGCTGTTGTTTTTTTTTCCAATCCAAAACACTCTAAAAATGAACATACCTTTTTTTCTCAAATGTTCTACAATATTATTAAGGTCAATCAAGTAGGTCATGAAGCCAACCTCACAAAAACATCTCACACCAGGAAAAAACCGTGCTGACACAGTTCGCGAACGACACAAACAGTTCACGAATGGAAGAGGTGGTGTGCAGGGCGGGCAAAATGTGTTGTTCCTCTAGGCCCTGTTATATATCTGACTCCTCGTATATTATTTTGCGCATTCTCAATAGTACACCATGGGGTCGATGTGGACGTAAAATGCCGTATTCGACAAAAGTGAGGTTTGGGAAAAAAAATAATGCGATCGCATTCAGACCTGAACTTTTTGTTAGCATGAGGAGATCTAGTTAAGTTTCTCTTTAAATTGTTAACGTTCTAAATATTTTGAACTTGTACATGTATGGCTTTCGATGCGGACAACAGATCCAGCCCAGAATTCTGAATAAAATTATACCAACACTAGTTAAAGCACCCGCAAATTTGCAGGCAATGAGGTGTTTTCAGTTACGCCACTTGATGCTACGTGATCTAGGGTTTGCTAGGATATTTTAATAAATAACGAGCAATCATGCATGAGCAGAGCATGTAAACAAACCACGTGTGAGCAAGAATTCCTTGGTCACGTGATGGAGCTGAAAATACCTAATTGTGTAAGGTAAATTACCCAAATTACATCTACAAATAATTAATGTTGCTCCTCTTTTAGGAATAATCTTATTGTGTTCAAAGGTGTCACTGTGGGCAAATACCACACTTACAGAAAACAAAATGCAAAAGTCTAATTTCTGGAATAAGATCTTATTCGTCAACATTGCTTGTCTGCCGAGGTGGGATGACAAATGAAACGTGAAAAGTTATTATAGAAGAAGGGGAGGTAATGTAGGTAGATATATAGATTAGGTAGGTAGGTAGGTAAAGAAGAAGGCAAGAAAATTTCAGTGGCTGGGCTGAGAGACATATAGATCTACGTAAAATGGTAAATGTGTAAGAGTGATGTACGAGATACGGAAAACGAGAGGGAGGGGAATTATTAGGCTGGTAGGTAGGTAGGTAGGTAGGTAGGTAGGTAGGTAGGTAAACAGGTAGGTAGGCTGGTACGTAAGTAGGAATGTAGGTAGCTGGTAGGTCGGTAGTGGGAGGGAGGGAGAGAGAGAGAGAGAGGGAGAGATAGTGAGATAAATGCGTAGACAGACGGAGAAAAAGCAAATGCAAACTGATAGTTACTACAGTAGGCAGACAGATGGGTTGGCAAGTAGATAGACAGATAAGGAGATGGGATGGCTCCGAGGGAGAGAAAGAAGGGAAAAATGAAGAGAGGAAAAACTGAAAATAAAAAGGTGTAAGGTCTAAGATTACCTTGTAGTCAAAGGAGAAATTTTCATCGCTCGGTAAAGTCTTGACCTGTGGGAAAGAATAACAACAACAAATAAAAATCATTACTTTCTGTCAGAGTCGATACTCATCCATCTTATAGTCGGAAAGCTTGTTATCTTCTTCTTACGTAAAGTTTTGCATATTATACTTACTTATATATATGCCTATAATATACCGTGCGTGTGCGTGAGTCTGTATATGTGAATTATCCGATAAGATTGATAGTGGTGTCTTTACTATTGAGCGCCTCGAGCTTTTTGGGGGCAAGACCTATAAAAACCCCCCCTTATTATTATGAAAATTATTATATTAATATTTTTTATTATTTATTACTATTATTATCACTATTCTTCTTATTATTATTAATTATTATTATTAATATTATTATTATCATCTTTCGCACAACTTCATATGATTTCGCTTATGTTTTTTAACAGTTTTTGGTTTTTGACTATAACTTAGGTGAAATGCTAGATTTGACGTTAATGAAAATTTGAAGCTATCGTCAGTGGCACGTTACACTGCCAGGCTGGCCACAAGTTACCTGGTGATATGGCATAATATTCTATATTTTATTCTATTTAATAATCTATTTCGGAGAGGAATGTGAGCTCGATACGATATTATCTGGACAGAGTGCCACAAGGGATTTAACCAAAGTATTGTGAAGGATCGATTTTAGATCATTTTTGAGAAAGTCCTAGAGTGATCAGGCCTGCTGGGGTAATGATAGTGTAAAGTCGCGTGAGCGGGCCGAAAGGGCCGAAAATCTAACACTTGAAAATTTCTTGTTTCCGTCGGGGATCGAACCCAGGGTCTCTCAGCATGCAAGTCTGAAGATGCTACCACTGTATCACAGGCACGCTAACTTCACTGCAATTTAAGCCTTGAATGCCCACAGCCTCAAATTTGTGTCCTAACTTTCACGTGTTAGCCTGGTGATTATCTGTGATCCTGACACATTTCCCTTAACGCTCACACGGAATGTCAATACTATCATCTTTATGAACCATGACTGTTCATATTTCCAAATGATCTTATTTCTACTTCATGATGATACTGTAGTTAAAGTCATCATTTAAATCTTACTGAAGGAATTATAATTATGTGATGTTTAACATATTTCCACTCTGGCTCATACACAGGACAGTAATGTCAATCAAAAAAAAAAAAAATCTCAAAAAAAAAACACAAAACATTTTCAGAAATTCTTTCAATCCACTTTCATTACCTTGAATGCTTTTTGAAATGAAGGGAATCTTTATTTCCATTAAAATGTCACTGATTCCGGAGGGAAGCTATATTTTAAATAAATTTTGTTTTCAACAATCAAATTCATAGAGAAATGCACTTCTCAATACACTACTAATTCAATTTTCACGAAAGCCCCTTCGGCAGTTTGGGAATAAAAGCTCATCAATTATGACTTAACAATTCAGAATCTTGAATCTTCCATGATTTCTCCTCTGAATGAGTCTGCCATTGTTTCTGATTCCGATTACTGTATTTTCCAGACCTGGAAACACCAAACGCAATTTTCCAGATTGGTCCAGATATATCCGGTTTGCAGTGTTCCTGCTAGCCGATTAGATCACCGATGTAAGTAATATTTGGTCAGGGAGAACTGNTGTGCTTAACGTAATAGTTAACTTGGTCTGTTTTCATGTTTAGCCAACACATAACATTGGTAATAAGGGTGTAAGCATAAACTTAGCAAAGGGAACAACGCCCTTGTTGATGATGTACTGGGTTCCGGGTTCCCACGCTACACACTACATCATCATCATCCTCATCATCATATAATAGCGTCCACCAGTGTCGTACTTTACAATTTTATTTAAATTACAAAAAGAAGCACACAATAAGGAAATGTCAAATTTTCGGAATTAAAAATTCCTTCATCAGGAATAATAATAACAGTAATGATAAGGAAGAAAAGTGAAACATGTGAAGGCATGTGAAAGTGAAACTTTCATGAAAGTGATGTGAAGTGTGCATTCAGAGAATGAAAGAAATGGTAGAGAGAGAGAGAGAGAGAGAGAGAGAGAAAGAGAGAGAGAGAGAGAGAGAGAGAGAGAGAGAGAGAGAGATGGGGAACAGTGTTGTAGCTAGAAAGATCAGCTAGGTCTGTAGTCAGATGGTGACAGCCATGCTTTATGGCATTGTTCGCAATCAGAGGCTCAGGCTGTGTACAGGGCGGACACCTAGACTATGTGTTGTTGCACTTCTTTAAATCCCTCTACATTATTTTGGGCATTCTCATATTTCTATATCATAGCGCCGATGTGGACATAAAATGTCATCATCATCATCATCATCATCATTAAAACTTAATAATGATTCTGTCCAATGACACAAAACTTTTTGAAAAATGTATAATGAATTTATTAAAAATATATTCGACGTTTCGCGTTCAACACTTTTTCAAGACTGACAATGCAAGTTTAAGACGTACAAAGAAAGGCAAGTGAATACACATCTGAGAGCCAGAAATAGAAATAGAGCAACTGAAAGGGATTGAGATATGTTTATTGTCTGAGTTATTTAAAGCAACGGTATACATAAACATACAGACAAAATCACAGTATCACACACTCATGTACCTGCATAAATACTCACTCACTCACTCACACACACACACACACACACACACACACACACACACACACACACACACACACACACACACGCACTCAAACGTACATACATACACACACACATGCACTCATACACTTCCACATACCCACGTGCGCGGGCGCAAACACACTCACATCTATACTCCTATGCACACACATCGACATCGCATACATATATCCATCGTCATCACCATCACCATCACCATCATCATCATCATTTAAAACTGAAAAAAATCAAAAGCTCCACCTTAATTCAAGGAATTTATAAAAAATCTAGTTAAGACTTGAGACCGAAAATTACTTCTAAACATTTCGGTTCTAAGGCCTTTATCAATAGAATGAACCTTCTTCCCAGTGAATAATACCTCGTGTATGACTTGTGACCATCATCATCATCATCATCATCATCATCATCACTACTGAAATTAAATATGATTCTGCCCAGGTTTGGCACAAAAGTTTTGAAAAATATATAATGAATTTATTTAAAAACATGGCTGACGTTTTGTGACTGAACACATTATCAAGACTGACAACTGAAATGAGAGACGTACAAACAAAAAAAAAAGAAAGTAAATAGGGGCCAGAAATAGAAACAGAAACAGTGCAGCAGCGTTATCGTCATCATCATAGAAAAAAAATGGCGAAAAGTTTAAAACACTACTTAAATCCGACATCTATCAGCTTTTAATGAAACATTTATATATTAAGTTATAATATGTAATAACAGTCTAAACGTTTCGGCAGACGTCTTCTTCAGTAGAAAGTAAAACAAATGACTCATCATCATCATCATTATAATCATCATCATATAATATTACTGGCGAGAATGCATCTAGT
This sequence comes from Ellobium chinense, assembly GCA_033807755.1. NCBI lineage: Eukaryota > Metazoa > Mollusca > Gastropoda > Ellobiida > Ellobiidae > Ellobium > Ellobium chinense. The sequence continues at coordinate 28,997 of JAWQUT010000787.1, forward strand.
TCAGCTCAAATTTCTGAATTGTATTTCTTCAAAATTTCGAAACATAAATTACTCAGTCTTACAAATATAGAATAGAACAGAATAGAATAGAACTTTATTAGGCTCTTGGCCAAACACAGTACATAAATTTCACAATAAATAACAATATGCACTCTGACACTCGCACACATCCCTCTCCGCCCCACATCCCTCCTGTCTTTCTATCTACCATCGCAAGTACAGCACAGTGGTCATCATAAAATAATATACATCGGGACCCAAAGGCACTGTATTAATATAACAATTTTCACATTACCGATTAAACATAGTTACCTATTAAACCTCTCTCCCCTCGCCGCTTCCAAATGTTTCTGTCCCTTCCCAGACTCATCCTCTACATCCCTCGTGCCCATTTACACCCATTCCTTCCTCCCTACATTATTTCCTCCTGGTCATTTCATCTCAAGGTAGATACAGCAAAACTCCAAAGTACATTGAAATTTCATACAATAAGCAGACAAAATAATATCTCATAAGATCACTGAAAAGTATAAGAAATGTTCAGGTCAACTGCGATTTTTCTGTAGCCTTAAGAACACTGGAGTAATGGAATAAAACAGAAACATTGTACTGTTGAACTTATAGAGGTTCCCAGAGATAATGTGAAAACCAGCGAGTAGTCTAAAGGTAGACTAGCTACGAGCGTATGGTACAGTGTTTAGTATGAACATCCAGCTAAGCAAGACTAAAACTAGATCTAGGCTACATGTACAAAGCACATTCGATCTAGCTGAAACTTAACAAGAAGTGTGAGGAGGCGGGGGAGAGGGGGAGAAGGGAGATATATATAACAGGAGGAAAAAATAAAGAGAGTAAAAAATAGGCAAGCAAAACCGAAGTCAGTGAGAAATGGGTGGTAAAAAGTTGCAATGGTAACCCTTCTTACACCGCCCCCCCCCCCTCCAACTTAGGAGAAAGAGAAATACTCGTATAATGACGGTAAATAAGATTGTTAAAGCATTCTACAGATCCGAAGGGAAAGTCTCCTACTATATAGAAGGTGAGGGAGGGTGGGGAAAGTGGTTAGCAGAAGGATATGATAAACTGAGAAAGAGAGGAGGATTTCATTGAGGTTTTTCTGTACGCCTATTCAGTTCACAAAGGTCTGTTGTATCGCCGAAGAAGAATTAAAACGTCCAAAAATTTGAATTAAACACAGTCGGTTCCGCTTAATGGTAATAGCACTCTTTTAATCTTTATTCATATTATCACCATTGTTATCATAACCATTACTATACCACCATAATTATTCATAAAAGATAAAGATACTGAAGTATTCAACTTTACACATATATATATGTAATACAGTCAGCTCCGCTTAATCGCAACTCCTCGGGAGCATGGAAAAGTTGTGTTTAAAAGACGTTGCTATTATCCATTCACTTTTACATAAAAGTGTACTATTTGTTATGTGAAAAATGTTGCCATTAAAAGGACGTTGTCACAATCCGGATTGCAATTAAGCAGAGTCGACTGTATTTAATTCAGATATTCGGGCTTATTGGTCGTCATTGCTTTTGTCAAATGAATGAAAAACAATTGCATGCTGCTGAATAAACACAACAAGGGAACACGCATCATAAAGTAATAACAAGTAGGCCTACAGTCATAGACCGTCCATAATTTTGTAGTTAAATACCTGCCTGGTATCATTTATAAATTTGAATTCAATCGCACACTTCACATCGGAACGCATTTTTCCCCCGATTTCACGAGTGAATGATTTCGTAACGCATTGGAACTTTGCAGTAGATCGCTAGTTTATTGTCCAAACGAACACATCGGTAAAAACGCAAAATTTGTCACGCTCATTCCACATTTGCCGAATGAGGTATTTTCATACGGGTCAGTTACACCACGTGATCTAGACTAGGGATTGCTAGGATATTTTGATAAATGACGAGTAATCATAGATGAGCGAAGCATGTAAACAAACCAACATGTGAGCAAGATTTCCTAGGTTACGTGATGGAGCTGAAAATTCATGTTTTGAGCTTTTGAAAAAGTGAGCGTTCTTATCCTGTTGCTCAAAGCGAAACAATGAGACGGGTGTGGTTTAGCTTGTAAACTTGGGACATAGATCTAGTGGACCTAACACTCAGAACCTACATCTATATTAATAGGCAAAAAGAAAATAAATGGGAGATCATAGCAATGTAAATAATTCAAATCATCCCTCCTCTCCCCCCCCCCCCCCCCCCCCCCCCCCCCCCCCCCCCCCCCCCCCCCCCCCCCCCCCCCCCCCCCCCCCCCCCCCCCCCCCCCCCCCCCCCCCCCCCCCCCCCCCCCCCCCCCCCCCCCCCCCCCCCCCCCCCCCCCCCCCCCCCCCCCCCCCCCCCNATTGGGCGCCTTTTTAAAGTTTTTTCTCTTGATACTTTCTTTGGGTGGCATACATTGTACATAATATGGGGACGCTGAATCTATGAGACAGTGTGCCGGCTTCCAGATTATCAGTAAAGAAATCCAGCTAATATTGACAAAGTGATCTTGTAATTGCTTGTAAATGGGTCAGAGGTGAAATTGTACATAGCTTTTGTTTGAATAATGTACAGAACATTTCAGTTTAGTTAAACTGCTTTAGACAGATACAAAAATATTGGTAAGCTCAGATATGGAAGCTTTGGCCTGGATCCTAACACCACTCTTGTAAGCACATATTTGTGAAGTCAGATGATCAATACTTAATTACCACTTTGACAGTCGTACATGAGATAAAAACAAATTTGTTCATGCGGAATATTCCAGTGTAATACATGATTTATACATGATTAAATATGCAAAATAGTGTGAAGTTGTGTGGGCGGGCATTAGCCTGGAAACGAGAATTATAAACCGCATTATTATAATTAGGCATAATATGACTATAGGCGAACAAGCTGATATGTACTTTTAATGTAGAGTTGGAATGTGAGTTGAGGGCACCACCCACACAAAATATTTCCATGAAATTATTTTACTGATAACAGTTCACTGCATAACAATATTATTACATTATTATTTTATCAGTAGTCAATCAGCGTATCCACTTACACATCTCATTTAGGTAGCCTACATATGTTGCACTGTCTATTACATGTTTTGCATTAATTTGCTGTATTGTTTACTCCCTATGCGATTGTTCAAATGCTAACAAAGCATTGAATTGAATTGAAATTTCCCCTACCATTCGTTCTCTGTGAAAAGTGATCGCCTCTCACAACTCTTCACGCAGGTCTGATGCTTTGGGATGTTCTAGTCTAGATGTAAATAAACCTTTTCTCCTGTGGTTCCTTACTGGTGTTCTCGATTTCGCCGTACCTGAGTCCTTTCCCCATCCCCTTTTCTTTCCTGAATCACTAACAAACGCTCACTCACTTACGGCGAAACCGAGTTCGTCCCATGTTACTTATTCCTTGCTCGTTCTGTAACATATTCGGAAGAAATATGAGTACTCCAAGTAGGTAACAGAAGTGGGGAGTGAGCAGACACAAATAGATGCTCACAAAAAGGAAGATAAAGGTGAAAGTGCTCAAGAAGACAATGAGGTATTTTCAGTTACACCACGTGATCAAGGGATTGCCAGGATATTTTGATAAATGACGAGCAATCACGCATGAGCAGAGCATGTAAACAAACCAACGTGTGAGCAAGAATTCTTAGGTCACGTGATGGAGCTGAAAATACCTAATTGCAACACCTACACCTATGTTACCACAATAAATGCTCTCTGCATTTGTCTTCTTCAACACTTTCCCCTTTATCCTACTTTGTGTGAGCATCTGTGTGTGTGTCTGCTCACTCCTCACTTCTGTTACTAAGTGATCCGTTTCCATCTTGTGCTACTCGAGCTAGCCGAACACATCTTACACTATGGTCGGCCGCGAAATCCTTTATATAAGACACTTACGAGATTTAGGTCTGACAAAACTGCAGTGGCCTTATACACGTACATTTTTAAAAAAAAATTCATATTGTTTGATGTTTACGATATCGGAGAGGGCTATTGCAGTCGCGTTCAGCGGGTGATCCGGATATGGAGGTTAAATTTATAGGAAACATTAACAGTTGCCTTAAAGACCTGTGGCCGTATACATAATCCATAATTTAAGTTTACATATTGTGTTAACTACAGTGGACACTACTAATGTTTTGGGAGTTTCCCGTGGTTACCGCAGTGCGTAAACAAACATACGGATTATGCATACAGCCAGTGGTCGCCTTCACAGATGACGGCAATATGGAGATGGTTGGTAGCTTAGGTTCGACTTGACTATATCTACACAAGCCAGATATTTGGAATAGGCACGTCGTTCAGATGATCGTTATAAATGAAAGATAATAATCACATGCTAATACACGGATAGAGCGGCCTGAAGGATAACCATATTATCAGGATATTGTGCATCCAGTATAAATCTAGACGCACCCGCCGCTTGTATTTACAGCAAACTTACTCAAACGACTAATTCTGTCCTCTTTACAAAACACAAAGAATGAGAAGGACTAGATTTCAACGATTTGCAAGTCTAGTGGCTTGGCTATCACAAAATCCCTTTGCGCATCTGATCCCCAACTACACATTTAATCCAAAACGATTACGAAATAAAACAATTGATTTTTATCAGTTGCTGACAGATTTAATAGCTGTCTTTAGCCGATCTGCTCCAAGATCAAAAAGATGTCACTAAATATTAAAACGCTATCAGCTTTTCGCAAAGATTAAAAAAATATGACGTCTTGGTAAACCTAAAAATTGCACGCGTCCTGGATTTATTTCGTTTCATTTTTGTTCATATGGGTAATTTGATTACGTAGTTCCTGGAGGCTTGTCATGCTCCGTATACGAAATAAATTTATCCATTTACAAGACAAATAACGCGAACGATTCTCAATTCAGATCTCTGTTCACTTATCGTCTCCTTTACTCACTGGTAGTCTGTTTAAAATACTGCGAACCTTGTTTAAGAAGTTGGTCAAAGTGATATAGTATTGCTGCCTGCTAAACGCTGTGCTTTCTCCCATTCTCAAATATCATGAATCAGAAAAAAAAAATGTCTGAATCAGAAGGTTTGGATGGGATTCGTTGGGATCGAGATTTCAGGCAAGATGCATTTTTTTTTCTGAATATCAAATCGGTACATTGGAAATAAAATGCCTGTTGAGGACAGCTCCATTATATAACCATTCTAAACCTTACACATACTTTGTAAAAATCTCTTAATAGCAAACACCCCTTCCCCATACATTGTGGGATCTCCCATGACCCAACATGTTAAAATGCAATATAGACGACGGTTGCAGATGAAGCTCTGTTACTGGCCTTCTCATAAAATACACGTATTATGTACTGTGTTTCTTTTTATCTCACTAACCATCGTGTTATGAACACACCAGGAGTTCAATAAACCTTAACATATGGGGTCAGGGAGACACCATAAAGACTGGGGGGAAAATGGTAAATAGCAAAGTACAGTAAAGTTTAGGAGGGTGATATCAGGGTTGACGTGGCTGTGAGTAATCCCCTAAAGCTCAAGTAAGAAAGGAATTAACAAGAATGAGTCATCGCAGTTGCATAAACAGTGGGGGTAAATGTTTCAAGCTGCAAGTTTCGCTAATGTAAATAATGATGAATGGGTGAATGAACCACTTTGTCAAGTACGCTGAAACTTGGGTCAAATTCACAGAAAAATATTAAAGCCGAGAACAGAAAACTCGAATTCTTCGGTCGAATTTAGAGGAAGACATGAAGCACTATTAGTATAACTGGCCTAGAGAAATAAATTCAAGTCTGAAAGGTCTGGTTGAGGAAACAGTGATTTCCACTTACATTGTGTTCGAGGTCTTCGTGCTTGACTTTAGGTAGGACACAAAGCTCTAAAAGACGTTACCTGAATCGGGCCATCTGGGATTTTCTGGTCCAGTTCATATTTCTCTTTCATATCGTCCAGCTCTAGCTTCCTCTGTTCCTGAAACTCATCGTGCTGGGGCAGGGAGATGTCCAGGTGTTTTACGTGGTGGTGCTTGTCCCCCTTGATCCAACGGAAGATTGGAAAAACAAAGGCCTCGTTGGTGGCTCTGTTTTCTACTATAATTTTGTCCACGTACCAGTCACTGGCCAGTCCTGCATCATCCTTCCACAGCTCGATTCTCGCAATTTTGTGATGCTGCGACAGAGCGTCCACGAGGTTGTCCGGCACTTCGAAAGTGTCCAGTCGGCCTTGTTCGAAGTCATTTTTGCAGGAGTTGTCTAGAGGGATTGTAGCCGATGAATTTCCCTTTTCATCATGTAGGATAATGTATACATTAGCATCTGTGCCTGCAAATCGTCTGTCCCCTGTGCGGACATATACCACGTAGACCGAACTAGGTCCGGAGGAAAACGTACCGCCCATCTTGAATGGCGAAGCAGACGGCTTGGTGCACTTTTAACTTCAAGGCCCAGCGCGGTAGGAAATAACAGACCCCGCCCCGCCAGCGCTGTTTCAGTTACAGTACCCGGGCAACGACAAAAGTATTTTTGTAATGCACAGCGCCAAGCTGCGACAAAACCGCGCAAGTGCTGAGTTTCGTTGTCGTTGGTGCTGATATTTAAAAAGGTGACAAGACATAAATGTTAGTCTACTTAGTTTTATTTTTGGTTAATACATTTTCTGTGTAGGTCAAATCACAAATTTAGATCATGTTTTTACAAAGGAAGCCCCTGTGCATAGTAAGTCCAACGCCTGATTTTATCAGCAATAAAAAAGACGGTCGGGTCGGTTGAGACGCATTTTGTCCCTTCAGTTTCTCTTCTGCAGTCATTTGCGTCTCGTGACATCTGACACAAATATCTTCACTCAGAGCTTGTCAGTTACCGGTGACACATATATAATCATGAAGTGGCAGGATTATTATCTCCCCTCTCCACCCCCTCCAAAAACAAAACAAACAAACAAACACGCACACACACACACACACACACACACACACACACACACACACACACCCACTCACCAGAGAAAATGTAGGCCAGAGAGCAAATATTCTCATCTGGAGGCAAACTAACTTCCACTACAGGATTTTGATCTTTCTACCGCATTGTGACACATCATCAGGGCATACATTAGCACGAACTCACCATACGCTCCACTTGAGACTGGAGCACAAGTGGATACTATTTTTTTGTAATTCACATATTTTAAAAATGACTATAACATGCAATAATCTAGTCTAATAATGTAAAATGAGTGCATATTTCAGGTTTACTTGTCAACAGCCCAACAGTGCAACTTGTTTTTACCCTGTTACATATTTTCACCTCCTCTTCCTCCTCTTCCTCCTCTTCCTCCTTTACACCTCTCCCTTCTTCCCCCACCCCGTATTCCAACCTCATACACATTTCTTGTGTTTTACGAATTATAAGTAGAGATATACCAGTTGTCATTCTCATCATCAACATCATCATCATCATCATCATCATCATCATCATCATTATCATTCAAAACTGAGAAAAATTAAAAGCTCAACCTTAATTCAGGGAATTTATTAAAAATCTAGCAAAGAATTAAGATCAAAAATGACATCCAAACGTTTCGGCTCTAAGGCCTTTATCAATAGAAATGAAACAAGAGTTAAAACTTTCACAATAAAAGCAACCACATTAAGAAGAAAAAGACAAGACAAGCATGGAAGAGAGTTAAAAGTCAGTTATGATCGATTACGTGAGACAGTCTTAAAATAGCTGGTAAAGACGATAAGAAATAACCTGGATCACGGGATAAAACAGTTGGTAGAGGAGTGAATTAAGGTAAGAAGAGGAGACGTGTGTAAAAGGGGGTAGGGGGTATGAGGGGCTCCCCCAAGAAAAACTGAGCTCCAAGCAGTCAATAAAATAGGTGGAGGGTGGAAAAAGCAGCGTATCAAGTTAGGAAATCATATATTAAAAAGAGACAAGCTTGGTATATCTCGATAGTAAAAAAATAATAAAAAATAAAAATATCTACGAATGGAGGAGGCCTAACTACACGCTATCACTAACATAATATTTTCGTTATTAATATTCATATATTAATATATCATCATCATTATCATCATCTTCTTCTTGTTTTTCTTCTTCTTCATCATCTTCTTCTACTTAATTGAAGATAATGTGATTCTGTCCAGACTTCTCCTTGAAAGATGTAAAATGAAAAAAACATAATATTTCATGTACAAACACATCTTCAGGGCTGACAGATAAAATAAGAAGTTTCGAAAACAACAAAACAAACAAACAAACAAGTGAACAATGGCCGCATGCACAACCCCTTCATTAGTTAGCGCTATCTGTAATCACAGGAAACGCCCAAAAATGAGTAATGTTCGCAGTACGTTAATAACTATTTTAACGTATGTACTAAGTACAAGATGTGGACTGCCAACAGAACTATAAAGAGGAACAGAACAATCGAGGGTTACAATGGAAGGGCATGGGAATAAGAACAGTTCAACACACACACACACACACACACACACACACACACACACACACACACACACACACACTCACACACTTACACACACACACACACACACATACACATACACACTCATCACACTTATTCGCACACACTGACCCTCATACACTCACACAGTCATCATCATCATCATCGTTTTCAATAACCACTTGAGGTAATCCTGTGCACATGTGTGTGCGTGAGTGTATGTGCGTGAGTGCGTGCGTGCGTGTAAATGTAGTAGTTTCTCCAGCAGAAAGTAAATGAGCAAATGATAACTGAGTAAACGCTACCACACATAGGGACGGTGAAAGGTGCTTTTTTTTCTCTCTCAATGCATAGGTAGGTGACCTAGAACCCGCTTTCGTTTTAAAAAAAAAAAGGGCAGGACTCTCAAAAATAGTTATCGGGTAATGATACGAGTTAAGGGAATCTCATGAAGTAGGACCAACTTAAGAAGACATGAACTTAGTTTTTATAAATTAATATATGCGGGCCTACCAGAGAAAGTATAGAAAATGGTTCATAATAATATCACACTTAGTGGGGGAAGGTGGAAGATAAATGTTAGAAGGTATAAAAGAATTATTTATCAGGCGGTGAAAGACATTGTCAGAGTGCCAGTGATCCGTGGCTCTAGATAAACAGTAATAACATTTTATGCTCTCTAGGGCCTTGAAAATGTCTTAGAGTGATCTGGCCTGAAGGAGTAACAAAAGTGCTAAACTGTAAAGAGGGAATTGGCCTGGATTCTAGACTTACAAACTCCAATGTTATTATCCTTATTTTTAACACATTTCTAGACACTTAGTACTGTCACATCAGGAGGGCAAAGACAAGAAAAAAAAGTGACGAAATAGAAAGACAAATAAAGGAGATGTAATTTACTAGTAAAAACATCTGAACAAAAAGTAATGTATACTCCCATTTCAACTATTATTAAAGTGTATTAACTATTTATTATTGATTACCTACTAATTCGCAGGAAAACATCTTAAATGTAACTTTCACGAAGCAGCTTACTTAAATGTTTATCGGCCATGAAATCAGTTTTAATTCAGTATCAGTAGATTAAATTTACTTAATTAACGAAGTATTTTACAGCTCATAATACGGTTAGAAATTCAATTTAAACTTTTGATCTGATAAAAACACCAACTAGAATATATTAAAATAAACAATTTAGCGTTGATTCTGGATTCTTGATATCTTTTCCCGGCCTTTGGAAATAAAAGCTACATTTGGTTTTCAAAACAGAGCAATTTGCATCGGGTAACAGTCCTGTTTATCACTTTCGACTCGAGTTTTCTTTATCTACTGTGATTTAATATCTTTATTTCTTATTTCTACTCTGTAACATGATACCGTATTATTATATTAAATGTTCAATACCGGATTTACGTTCATGATAAACAAACTACATACAGTTTAGGGCCTGACATTTTCTTAAGACCACACACCATTTTAGTTCTTATATTTTTTTTTTTCTAAATTTAGATATTTTGATACTGTGTTATGAAATCATAGTAACTAGTCTAGTATTCAGATTACATACAGCACGTACTATCGTTGCACGTTCCACAAAGGCGAGTATGCTAGTTTTTCAGGAGAGCGTTTTAAAGTGTCCATGAAATTTAGAATTGATAACATACGTCCACATCCCCGAACGTGTCCGAGCTATCGATACTCCACATCGAGAGAACATGGAATTCACTTTGGGACTTCGGAAAGTAGTCTCACTCAGAACACCCCAAAATGTTGGATACGGTCTTTCATGAGATGGACGTTGCTATCTGGGTTGAAGAGGAAGAGTCTCACTGACTCCGGCATTTTTGGTGAACTTTGCCCAACCTTGCCAGACACGTTACGTGGTGTTAATATAATTTGTAATCTGCCAAAAATATGAAAAGGATTTCTCTCTCTCTCTTTCTCTCTGTCTTTCTCTCTCTCGTGTGCGTGTGTGTGTGTGTGTGTGTGTGTGTGTGTGTGTGTGTGTGTGTGTGTATGTGTGTCTGTGTGTGTGTATGTCTGTGTGTCTGTGTGTCTGTGTGCGCGCCTGCCTGCCTGCCTGCCTATCTGCCTGCCTGCCTGTCTGACTGCCTGCCTGCCTGCCTGCCTGCCTGTCTGTCTAGAGGCCCATTCTGGCAGTATCTCGGTGGCATTTTTTTTTGTAACTTTGGAATAAGAAGCTGCCAGGTTCCCTATAGTCGGCATATCCCTGTGAACGATAAATATTTCAGTTTCCAAAACTTTAGCCATATTATTATGACAATTCCTATGAAAAAAAAATTAAGTTGTAAAAATTTTATTTCCCGAAATTTTAACCATAAAATTTTAGCCCAGATTTCCTGAAAAAGGCCTCCTTAGACAATTATTTTCTTTCTCCATGTATTGGATTCAGCTCTTTAATAAACTTGATTCCCTTGTACAACGAAAATAAAATGACGATTCCTAATTTTCTGTCTTTTGTTAAGAGAGTCATGTATTTGGAAACCAGAATGTGGATCTCCAAATTTACCCTGCCAAAATAATCCAGGAGTTATATCTGAGACAAAGGGGGAAAAGCGGCAGAGTCATGAGATGCCAGTGTATATATTTGTCTAAGTAGACTTCTTTCAGTAGAGATTTAAAAAAAAAATATGAATTAACTTCCACTTCTCGAGCGGTGCTCAAATCGCGATATCCTCCCACCTTTCTGTGATGATAGGAACAACAAAATATGCATATGAAGCAGTAAAACTGATAAAACGTGTCAGAGACATAATTTTTCTAGGCAGAGGAGGGACTTGTTGGGAAACGTAAATTTTGGGGAACTTAAGAGTGCTGTGAGAGTCTGGCACAGTTTAGAGATTTTGTTTTTTTAAAATGCACGGTAACGGGTTGAGGATAAGATGCAGCTCGTAAGCAATATGATAATAGGTCATAAGATAACGTAAGTCTTCTGGGATTGACAAGTCTGTAGTTTTGGTTCAGAAACCCAGAAGACACCCAACATTTTTTGTGTGTGTGTGTGATGGTTTTAAATTGTGAGTTTTCATATATTATTGCATGTCTTCAGCCAGAACATAGTGAAGCTCTGGGAAAGATCAAGTGACAGAAGGTCGGAAGGAGACAAAGGAGAATTTTACACGACATCATCAAGACGTAACGTTTTGCGACAAAAGGGCCTATGCTGATTTTTCTGCCACACTGTCATTCATAAGTCCCACCTGTTTTGCTCTTTTTAAGGCTGTAAACGCAGTGTCTTCACATTCCACTCGTCTTCTTGATGAAAACCTACTGTGAAACTGACGGGAGATCTATTATAATCTCTAGTTGGGGACGGAGTGGCACCCATTCACTTTTCGCACCCATTCACTTTTCCCTCACTATCACACCAGTCCAGTGAAGATTTAAGTTTTAGCGCTGCAATAAAATTTCTCACGTGTTTGCTTCAAGATCATTCCATGGTAACTGACGGTACATTCAGACAATACTTTTCAAACAAAAAAAAAACACTCGCAGATTTACTTATAATCCAATTTATTTAGTTTTCTTTACACAAATAAAATAAAAACAAACCAATGTCAAATTAACAGACAAAACTAACATTTGGCTTAAGATATAAATTGGATCTCATATGATCTACAACTCATAGGGTTGGTAACTGATGGGACAGAAAAAATACCTTCGTTTGTACTTGGTAACCCAAAGTAGCCAAATGTATGAAATTCAACCACTCATAATAGGAAAACATATTTTTATACATTCAGATAATGCATTTTAACATGTGGATAAAGCAATTTTATCCAACAACAAAAATTTAGTACACTAGGGCCGTCTTTCTGAGTAACTGCTGGGACGCAATCGTCACACAATATTCTAGAGAAGAAAGCTACTTCGCACATGACGTGCAGGAGGCAAAAACCTACCAAAAACTGTTATTCAACTATTCTGCATAATGATGCACCAACTTGGTTTATATAGTAAGTTGCATTTGAAAAATGGGTCTTCAGGTAACATTTTACATGGAATGACCCTTCAACAAATCAAGTGGTCGACACGGTCAAGCCTAGATCTTGAGATATCCGAGGCAATGACTTCACCCTTAAATTTTAATATGAGACACATTTGTCGTCTTCATTTAAAACTTCATCAAGCAAATGATGATATATTCGCCACAACGTTCCCTTTTCTGAAATATACCGTGGACCCAATAATTCTGTCTTCTGTAATGGCGTCTTTTATTTAACAAGAAGAGCGACAAGAGCTGTATCGTCAACACACACAGCACTTCCATCTTGCAATGTGGATCCCGAATAGAAAGTGAAACTCGATTTCTACTCTCCCAAAATCACGAGGCGAAAACGAGTGGAATGTGAAGGCATTGTGTTTACAGCCTAACATGTTCTGTCTAATGTAAAACGTCTGATGACTCAGTGGTTTGGTGCAAATGGTGAATGAATGAATGAAACTTTGTTCCATGTCCGTTCGTGATTTACAGTTCAGTTCAATACTCATCTCCCGAGAAAGTATTACTGCAAAATTGCGAATGCTCGTGATAAAGAAACGATATTAAAAACGAATTTTGCTGAAGCAAGGATATATATCTCTTCAAACAGAATCACCCAGTTTCAGTAAAAATAGTTTTGGCAAAGATAAGCCATTTTGTCAGATGACACTAGAGATGCATGGGAATGGCCAGAAACATCCGGGTGCTATAGGTGGCATAGAAAATTGACATGAAGGGTTGAGGTCAGTTGGGGTCAGCATTTTATGGCGCGTGAACAAGTTTACGGCTATACTGTGATGTGAAGGAGTAGAATATCGCCCTTGGAGGAGAGGTAGCCGGGGGAGGGGGGGGGGATTATGATATCGCCCACGCCGCAATAATTATGGTAATGTGAAATCATCTTAACATGATCATGACGCAACAGAATCCCCTTCTCAGGACGCTGCCATTCTGAAAGTCCCAATTGTTTTATTCTTTATCAAAAGCACTCGGTATACTGCAAAACGTGACAACACAACTTTGTGCAAACGGGTGGTCGTGTTGGGGTACGTCTATACTGACATGCACGATTTCTGTGGGTACCGAAACAGACGTACGCGTGCGAAAAAAGAGCATTCATACTAGACCAGACGCTACTGGTTTTATGGTAAACATATCGCTTACAAAGCGACAGAAACTGATTTTGTGGTGGTAGTGAAAGAAACTAAACATAAAAAAAGCATCGATTTCGGAAATTGTTTCATCATTTGCTTCCTGAATTGCTGACCGATGAAAAATTCGTGGAATATTTTAGAACGACTCCTGATATGTACAATCATTTGGTGATTTTTGTCTGTTTTGTCCCAAATAAAGGGTCGATTCTTGACTTCTGTGATTAATTTGTCATCATCCATCTTGATGGAAGTCACCCAGGTAGGGAAACAAGGAAGGGTACTGTCCCCTGATCTAAACAAGCATGTCAGTATGAAAGCGTGGAGTGCATCCAATGATAAAGAGGAAAAACTATCGCGCACACTTTTTAGTCTGTCACCTACGCACGACTAAGTGTGACAACCATTGACGATTTTTGTAGGTGCTGACGAGTCTCAGCCGTGCAAGTAGAAACAGAGGGATTTATCATACAGGTACGTTTTCTGTCGGTACTCACAGAAATCGTGCGTATCGGTATAAACGTACCCTTATCAGGTAGTAATGAGGCGCTAGGATTGGTATAGCAGACTGGTCGTCATCAGGAGTCTAATCTGCCTTGCACGAAGTTATCTTGCCCATTAGTTCAAAGCTCCAGCATTCCTTTACAGTTAGGCTGTGTTTTAATCACTGTCTTTACAAACAACCGACCCCTCTTGTGCTTGTTTCTCAGGGAGACTCATGGTAAAACTAGTAAGACGGAAATATCTGGTTTTCAGGAAAGGGGGTAGGAGTTATAAAAATGTTATTTGGTACTATATATACTCAATATAGACTATAATGAGGCAAAATTAGAAACAGTAAAGACATTTTAAGTAATTGGGAGTGTTATTCTCGAGCTCGGGGTCATTTTCACATTGTACTAAATAGTTGAGAAATCAAGGTTAAGAAGCATTTATATCTTGAAAGTCATATTGTGGCAAAAATCCTGCGATTACTCTAAGGATGAAATTAAGACCTTTTTAATAGCATAGTTGTACAAGGGCTAAATTATGGGGCAGAGGTCTGGGGATACTGTGAAGCTGAGCCTTTAGAAAAGTTGCATTTAAATTACCTGAAGTCATTACTAGGTGTAAAATTTACAACACCAAATTATGTTTATGGAGAATTGGGAGTTTATCCACTCCTCGTAGCTAGGCAAATTAAAATTGTAAAGTACTAGTTCAAAATTCTAAATAGCAAAGATTATAGCGCATGATTAGAAAAATGTATGAATGTCTTCGTAAATTAACAGACGATGATAATGTAATAACATGGGCATCTCTTTTAAAGAAGAAAATGTACAGGTATGGGTTGGTTTTGTATGGGAGCAACAGGGCGTATCTTCAGAGAAAATGTTTATTAATGAACTCACACAGCGATTGAGGGACTGCTATGTTCAAAACTGGAGAACTGAAATAGAGAATACTAGTAATAGATGTAAAAAAGGCAATTTTGGCTATGAATATTATCTATCTTCAGTAGTAAGTCAAGGCTTTGGAAAGTCAATATCAAAAATAAGATTAGGCTTACACAATTTGATAGAAAGAGGAAGGTGGGTAATACTAAAACTTTACCTTAATAATAGACTATATAATCTTTGTAACGTGATAAACGAGTACCACTGTATTGTAGAATGCACAAGATTGGCGCACATAAGACATTTTCCTAAATGGTTCTTAAAACTTGTGGCTCGATTCCTAAATCTTTAAAATTCAAATTATAAAGAACTAAAAAACATAGCAATAGGTTTCTATCAAATTTTAAGAGAATACGAACAGTTTTAATAGATACAAATGTTCATTCCTTTTCTGGCAGAGAGGTGGGGAGGGTGTTACGTTTTGTTAATATATAAATATTACTGATGGGGAGAGTGAGTGAGAGTGTAAGCTAATGAAAGAATGGGAGAGAGAAACAAAGAGAAAGACATGTCAATGACTAAATGTAATTTAGTAACAGCTATGTTTATACTTTTCTTTTTCTTTTGTTCCTTTGTATTGATGTAACATTACATTATATGTGGTTGGCTTATGCCTACATAAACTTAAAACTCGAAACTCATTTTATGCACTGCAACAAGTCAGGACATCCTAAGGTTAAATAGAATTAATATTCCTGTCATTTAGGGTAATTTGGACAACATTTCCAGTGTCAGATTTTTTAAATCCTTCTTTAAGGTTTAATTTCTGGTGCCTTTTATGTATATCGGTCTTTAAGACATGGTCTAACTGCTGTTTTCGTATCGCTTTCCGACGACATCAGTACGGTGTGCTTGGTACACAAGTTCTTGTGTGAGCTGTAAGTGCGAGATTTGACTGCTGGTTAGATTGGCTTGATAGAAAGAAGAGTTGAATGACTGGCATAAAGTGGTAAACGAGTTATGTCCTGATTAAATTGTTATCGATTTGCATTATGACAAAATGTGAGAATTCTATTGAGTCATAGCGATAGTTTTTTGCAGAAATTTTGCCAAATGGGGACTAGAACAAGTGGGGAGTTACACAAAACTGATAAATTACGGATACATTTAGAGATTCAAGGTTTTTTTGACCAAATAAAATCGTGATAAGCAAACATACATTACGTGTACTCTCTCTTTTGCATATCCAAAATTAAAGCAAAGCTCAACATTTGCGACACGCTTCAAAATTTAGATCAAGTAGTTTTCAACATACGATATTAAAGCCTTGCACATTGAAGTACATTTGAGATCTAGGTAGCTTTATTCTAGGAACCTCGGATTCCTAGATCATTGCAAGGGTACAGTTTTGGATCTGTATTTATAGGGACGTCTTGGAAGCCTTTGCGTTTGGTAAGGACTTAAATATTTAACATGAAAGAAACAGTATTAGCAAAGGCATTAGATAGGTTTGACAAATTTTATGAGAGCTTAATCAGCTGCAGATTTGTTGTCACTGGTGGTGGTAGCGATTTGACTATTTGACAAATGTTATTTTCCAAGATACAATAGACTGAAAACGATGTGAAATGTTGAAGCCAGCTTCGATTACGCACTCCATCAAGAAGCAGTTTGTCGTGTATTCAAAGGTTTAACATTTAAGGCAACCAAGAGGCTATTTGTTTTGCAAATGATCAGGTTGATCCTGGTATTTCACTTGTGCCAAGTACGTTTGTCAATAAAACTTGCTGTGGTTGATATGGATATCAAAATCTTGTAAAGGTTTTCGAACTGAACAATAGCTGGCCTTATAATCAGAGGGGTTGTGCATGGTACTAAGGAGTGGTTTGTTGTGGGTTTTTTTGTAAAAGTCTCCGAACGTGCAAGCATTGCATTTAAAGCATAGCTGTTAAATCTTGACTGGCAGTCAAACTTTCATTTACCAAGTTGTTGCAGCTTAAATAAGAAAGCGGAACAAGCGAGATTGCAACAGGTCTCCCATCAAATTGGCCAGGTACGTATTTTAGCACAGGACAAAAACGCAAAAGAAAAAGTTCAAAGCAAAATGTGGTTTTATTCTTTGACCAGTAAGTGAAGAGTAAAAAACGTGTCCCTCGGTTACAATTATTTGTATCAGAAGAGATGTATGCAAAAACAACTCAAAGGAAATAAACAGATACACCATATACCAGTCTGTGGTAACACTACAGTATTGGTATTTGTCTTAATAGCTTGGCTTGAGATAAGTATCCAAGTTGACCATGCCGAGTTGTAAACAGTCCAAGTTTAGATACTGATCGCATTCGGAACCAACAGTGGGTCCAGGTAGATGTATGGCTCTTTCCTGTTCTCGTTTTTGTCCGTAATCACCCTGGACACGTTGAGAAGATCTTTGCGGAATCTGGGGATGAAGCATTACAGGAAGACGATAGTCAACATAGTCATTGATGGGCTTTTACTTTCCTCCGTGGAGACATATATTCCACAAACGTCATCATATTCCACAAATTAATGTAGATTGTGGTCCCCTCATGAAATAAAAAGTTAAATTATTCTAGCATCTCACTGGTACAGTTGCCTGTGCAAGGTGCAGAACATTCAAAGGAATCATGTGATGATACGGATATAAATACACAGCAAAGAATACAACTATGAAAGCAAATCAAATTTATTGCGCTAATTCTCAGCTAAATCCTAGGAGTAATGCGACAACTTAACCCTCTAGTGCCCAGCCCTATTTACAATGGCACAAAAAGTCCGAGCTCCAGTTTTTTTGATTCACTTCTGGATCCACTATGCTGGAACAAGCATCAAAATGCTAATAATAACGCGGTTTATAAGTCTCATATCCAGGTTAACGCCCGCTCATGCAACTTCACACTATTATGGTGGGGTGATGATCTTGGTTTGCTTTTTCTTTGTTCCACGAAATGTATCAGATCTGATAATGTCTTGAATGATTGTAATATGTACCTAGTTTTGGACACGCGGTCCTTGCCCTGATCAACCACGCCCCCCGTTATAAAGGGGTAGTAACCAATAAAATTGAAACTAGTAGTATCAGTCGTTGAAATAACTATAATATAACTATAACCCTGAAATAACTTTAAAGCCACTAATAACGCCGGTGTGCCATTAATGGAGTGAGATTATAAAAACAAACAGGCTCCATGGCCAGATTTGATAACCTACAATTTTGTGAATTTTATAAAAATGCGTTAAGTAGTTAAGACTTAAAGTACCAAAACAAACAATATTTGCCCAACATTTTCAAGATTTACCGTGGAAATGCTGGATAAAAATGTATCCTATGTACATTTGTTTTCTAACATTGGCAGTGACGAATTCATGTATACGGGACAAACTGGCCATGCAAACAAATATTAGCAACCCTTGAAGCTATTTCCTGTAATCAAAATTCAGGCGGGGAAGGGGGGNGGGGGGGGGGGAGGAATTCGGACGAATCAACGGTCTTGCTTAAATGGTTGTTCAGCTTAGAATGGGCATATTTTAAAATGAGCTTTGTCGGGACTGCAAGATCAAGCTTTTGCAGTCAGACATCTTTAAAATGAAGACACGAGAGTTCCCATAAAATACAGACATTCTCAGTGGTATTCAATGAACCATAATGTAATCGCCGAAAATGAGAAAACGTTATTCCATAAAAAGAATCTCTCGCCAGTCATAGAAAGATGAGTATAATGCCACTTACTCGTTGACAACCTCCAGAGCCTTGGGTTCGTAGACGTACTGAACTTCAAAGTCACCGAGAGGCTTAGTTCCTCTGGAGCTGAGCGTCTTGACCATTGCCATAGTCTTGAGCATGTCCTTACGGTCATTCAAAGCGGCCACAAGGTCAGCTTCCGTTGTGTTGGCCTCCTGTTAAGACACAAATGGTTGAATCAGTTATATTTTAATTGGAAAGGGAGTAAGGATTGACTGGAATAGACTACAGGAAAGCGGTTGGTAAAACATTGATACAGATTGCACCTCAGCACGGTACAGATTCCACCTTAGCACGGTATAGATTCCACCTTAGATGTAATGCAAATTTAAACAAATGGAAAAGTTTTTTCTATGGAGGTTCTCTCTCAGATTCAACTACAAGGTTCATATTCAAAACAGTTATAGTTATGATGATCAGAACCAGTGTTGGACCTCTGTAAAGCGCCGACATGTCTTGAAACACCGCGAAAAATACCCCAAGAGAAACCCGCACTTAACTGTACTCGAACCCGAGACCTTTCGCGACAGGAGACGAAGTGGAAATAAAGATAGGAGATAAAAGAAATAGCAAAAGTCTTGGTACAAATTTCCTTAGAGCTAACGCAAATTACAATGAAATGAGTTGCATGGAGGACCGAATATATCAAGTTGCAGATAAGTAATGGCACTGACAAAAATACACTAGATGCGAGGGGGACAGGGGGGGAGATGAGATTTTCATTCTGACATTTCCTTATAGCACAGCCAACTTCAGCCTCTTAGAGGCAATAAAAGTTCCATTGACCTTTGACCTGCTGTCTACAACAGTGCAGGATTTAAAAATATTCCTTGCTATGAATATTATATATTTTAGTATGAATACCCCTTGTTCAGAAGTTAATTACATACCAGAACGCGTCCTGCCCCGCCCCCGCCCCCTTTCCCCACCCCTCAACCATCCTTTCTCCCCTCACCAAAAAAGAAAAGTCACTATTGCAAAATATTAAATCTGAACTTGGTATCTTACTGTTTTAACTTCAACATGGTTTGCAGACATGCCAGTGCCAGACTGAATGAGACTTCAACCGGCGATTTGTATTTGAAATGCTATTTCCATCAGAATGCCACGTCTCTCAGGCTAATGTCTGGAAAGCTTCGACTTCAGTAACCAGTTTCGATTTAAATTCAAAACAAACTTTGGATGTTAAAAGCTAAAAAATCAGTTGCTGTAAAATCTTAAAGCTTTTCCGAAATTTACATAACTGCTGGCATTCTGTTGGAAGTGCCTTAATTTTTACAGGCCCAAAAAAGTCAGTTTTGTGACGTGAAATGGAGTGCAAAATTCCATACGTAGATCCGGCACCGCTGAGACGTAGCCTTTGAACTGTACAACCAACTGGACATTCTAGGTTGCAGGAGCCTAATTGGTCAAAAAAACTGGACTATCCGAGTCGATAATAGAGTATAAAATTTGTGTAGAAATATATAACATGAAACCACACCGCAAAAGTGAAATTCAGTTTTGAATTTGTAAAAAAATATTTGTTGCAGGCAGTGTTTCCCAATGGCTTCAGCGGATTTCATTTGTGCGGACCTGTGATCTGCAAAAGACGGCCAAATTTTTAACCCCTTTTCATGTAATTTAAAATTGTGAAAAATCTAACTGAAGGATCCCCACCGTAAACAGTATATAATTTGAGCACAGTGGTGGCACCAGATCTGCAGACTAGTCTTGGCCATCTCGGAAAATTCCTGTGGTTAGAGAAGAAATTTTTATTAAATGGCTCAAAGAAGCTTTTACAATTTGGCTCCTGCAACCTCTAGCGCGGCGGACAAATTGCTGTCAAACATTGCGCGCTGACTAAGGCAAATGTCCAAAACATCAGCGATGTTTCTTATGATTACCGCTTTCGCGCAGAGTTAAGACAGTTCTGTGCATACAACCCCAGGTGAGAACCAGTGAAAATACAATGTCTACGAACTTACCGGGTCAGTAGGAGGAACTCCCTTGAGCCTAGCGGGGTAGTTGGGAGAGAAGGCGTACTGATCGTACTGTGGGAAATTGGTGGCAGCATGGGCGACACTGCACGTGTAGATGATGCTGGTCAAAATCTGAATCAGTATGTCGGTGGTGCCGATGTGTCCATTGCCTGGAACTCCCTACAGACACAGAAAAGGTATAGAGATGTTATTCTTACCCAGATGCCTATTGTATTAAGTGATTGGAAGTAAGCTCTGGAACCTCTTGGTGTTGATGTGACATCGTCTTCGCATATAAATGGGCTTGTTACACTGGCCACTTCCGATTTTCATTCGTATTTCGACCCCTTATTGCAACTTTGTCTTAAGTGCCAATTTTATCAAAAGGGATTTAAAACCATGGTGCGGTGCACCAGGAGAAGGCCTCTTAAAGTAACCGTCTCATCTCCATCCTCAATGAAACGAGAGAGTTATTAAAAATAAACACTTTGTCATATGAACTAAATCTATCAGCCAAAAATTTCAACTCTGGATTTCTCAAAACTTGACCAGTGGCGCTTAAGACAAAGTTGCATTAAGGGGTTGATTTCCACTGCTAAGTATTACAATGATCCGTGGAAACAAACCAGCGAGTTCACCCGATTCCAATAACGCCAGCAAAAAAAAAACCAAAAAAACGCCAGCAGCGCACTAGATTGCACGCCAAAGTGTATAATTTTCATTCTAACTGATCGGATAAACTCATGCGCAACTATAAGTTTGGATAATAGATATCTGAATTAGGTTTTAATCGTATCTTTTTAGACGGCTATAAATGTATGACTCATGTTGAGTTACTGGCAGAAAGGTGCCGTTCAGATATTAGGGAAAATATCCAAGCAAAAACCTGCCGCTTACGCTGATCACAATTATAGTTGTAAAATGTTGAAACTTTCAGGAGCTCCAATTTCAGGGGAGAGGCTCAGAGCTCAAGGGTGTAAGAGATGTATATAGTAATGGATCGGATCTTCGCAGCTTGTAGGCAAGGGACTCGACGGCATGCAGCTAAAGCTCTGTTCTCTTGTTNCATAAGACCCCATAGAAGGAGGGAGACAAACGAGATAAAAAGAAGGAAAGAAAGCGAGAAGAGAAAAGTAA